>CAEGAG010210792.1:0-25330 GCA_903067065.1 Brachyrhaphis terrabensis
AAGTGCATAATATTGTTTTATTTGCGTCTGAAATACGACTTTGTCTTTTCTAGCCGTCACGGTAACTGAAAGCGTGCAGTTGTTGTCAGAGCTTTATGTGCAAAGAGCCCATTGCTGCTGTTACTGCCGCGTCACAGGCACTGTTTGGAAAGAAAAGCTAAGGTATATTATTAAAACTTTGAAAACTCTTTCTGTGTACCGTCTGTATGTAGGCACATGCGGCTTATACACCGGTGCGGCTTATGTATGAACAAAATGGTTTTTCCTTTAAATATGCTGGGTGCGACTTATAATCAGATGCGCTCTATAGTCCGGAAATTACGGTGTATATACCCATAGCTCTGACCTCTCACATTATAAAGGTTATGGAGAGACTGGTTCTGGTACATCTGAGGTCACAGGTGGATACAGACCAAGTCCCTGTAAGAGTGGATGATGCAATTATATACTTGCTGCAGAGGGCATATTCCTCTCTTGACACCATTGTCCGCATCCTTTTCTTTAACTTTTCATCAGCCTTCAACACCATCCAGCCAGGATTACTGTGGGAGAAGCTGGCTAAAATGGACGTAGATGCATCACTCATCACCTGGTTCATCGATTATCTGACAGCCAGACCTCAGTATGTGAGATTACAGAGCTGCAAATCAGACCATCTAATATGTAACATCGGAGTTCCCCAGGGAGCTGTGCTGTCTCTGTTTCTATTCATCACCTGCACTCCAGACTTTAAGTACTGTTCCAAACTGTGCCATCTGTAAAAGTACTCAGATGACACGGCTATCATGGGGTGTGTGGAAGGGGGACAGGAGGTGGAGTTCAGGACATTGGTGGATAATTTTGTGACATGGTGCGAAGAAAACCAACTTCTGCTTAATGTAAACAAGACCAAGGAAATGGTTGTCAGTTTCTGCAACAAGAAAATACATTTGCTCCCAATCTCCATCTCAGGGGCAGATGTGGAGCAGGTTCATCTTCAATGCAGTGGTGTACTGGGGTGCAGCAATAAAAGTGAAAGACTCAAACAGACTTAAACTGATAAGAAAGGTTGAGTCAGTTGTAGGGATCAAGCTGGCTCCACTGGAAGAGGCGATGAGAGACAAAATGCTGAAGAAGATCAGAGCTATCAAGGCTAATCACTTCCTTCCCATCTACACCGTCGTGGACAGCCTGAAGAGCAGACATAGCCAAAGATTACTGCAGCCCAGATGTGCTAAAGAACGCTGTAGCAAGTCCTTTCTGCCCGAGGCTACCAGACTGTATAATTCATACATAGTTTTAAATGTTGATTATATATTTAATGTATTGAGCAATATGTGTGTCCTTAGGACTATTATTACATATGCTCATTGTTTATTATTGTTGTTATTGTGTGCAATGCTGGGACAAACTAAATTTCCCTCCTTTAGGGGATCAATAAAGTATTATTATTATTATTATTACCAGCACAGAGCTGGGCCACACTTTACCATGGAAACAGGCTTTTCTTAGAGAACTACTGGAAATCCTAAGTAAATGTCATCAGCAACTCTCTATCAGAAGTGGGATTAAACCAGTCATTTTACTCCACTGACACAGAAAGCTGCATTGAAATGCTCACAAGATAACATTCTGCAACACTGATGACACTTTCCATCTTGTAAGAGAAGGGCTGAGTGTCCACCAGCTGTCAACACGCGTGTTTCTAACATAAAGAGCTTTTAATGAAAGCTGTTATCTTTTTGTGTAGAGAAATGACACAGATCCAACCAGATGGCTCTCATGATTAAAAAAATAATTTATTTTCTGAGGCTGTACTTTAGTTTTTTTATGGGGATTATTTATGAGCATTTACAGAGTATGGTGATTAAAAAGTGTCAAATGTTCCTTGTTTCTCCTCCTTGCCAGGTGTATGAAGAGCTGAGGGTGATTGGAGCTGCAGCAGCAGAGGCCAAGGCCAGGCGGATCCTGGCTGGTCTGTCATTTACCCCTGAGATGCAGAACAGAGCCACCAAGCGTTTCTCAGGAGGATGGAGGATGAGAGTTTCCCTTGCTAGGTATGCTCTAATCTAGGGGTGGGCATTTATTGTGTTATCATTCATCATGATAAACTTCTAGTCATGATAACAATTTTGATTTATGAATTAAAATTAATGTTTATATAGCCCCCAAAAACATTTGTACTGTCGGGATTGAATTGTTATCTTTACAGTCTTCTTCACTGTTTGTTCATAGAGAATATCAACAAATATCAATAAATTTGAAAATATGATTAAATCCAGTCTAGTGTCCAGTCTAGTGATAGAAATCACACTTCTTGGGTGACTGGTGTCTTAAAGAATTGTGTTATGTATTCACAGTCATGCTGTTACTTAAAACATAAATAATTACTATTGTTACTTTTAACGTTATCACAATAGTACCACAAAATAATGCAATAAAACTTTTAGTTCTCTATCGCCCCCCCGCACTCTGATCCTGCTCTGTTTTTAACTCCTGTTAATGTGTGTGTGTGTGCATGCAGAGCCCTGTTCATGGAGCCCACCCTGCTGATGCTGGATGAGCCCACCAACCACCTGGACCTGAACGCTGTCATTTGGCTGAACAAGTACTGAAGCTTTTATTCATTCCAGATGATAACACTCAGACTATCGACAGGAAGCCAAAGTCTTCATACCCCTTCAACAAGCACTCATTTTTGGAGTTTTTTTCTATGTCATAGCAGTGAAGTGGAAGAATAGGGACTATGTGCTCAAATGCAAGGCCGACTCCCTACTGGGATTCAACACACTCTCTATACTTTTGTGAGAAAAAATGGAAAGCTCTCTATCTTTTCTTGTTTTTGTCCCCCAAAACGTCTGGAGTGTGATGTGCCTTTAAATGAAGCCCCCTGGTGTGAATACTTGATTGGATAAGTGACTGAACATCTGTGTTCGAGTACTGTCACAGGTTCTCAAATCAGTGTATTTTTGTACTTTGACTAGGTCATTTTATTGATTCAGACCATTCCATTGCACCTCTGGCTGTACATTTTTGGTGGATCAAACATGTAAAAACAACAGCTTTAAATTGCCCAGTCAATGAAGCTACAAGTAAAACAGTCAATGTAAAATAAATAACAGACTGAAACTTGCCAAAACAACAGGTTGTCTGCTTTGGTCAAGCATCTAAAACTAAAAGGCAACAAACCCTCAGAAAGTGTTATTAGGAATTCTAAACATAATATAAAATAAAAAGTAAAGCGTGATGTCACTTAACATGTAGAATTAGACTGAATAGATCTGCCCTTATGGATTGTTAAAAGTCATTGATACTCAATCTAGAATTAGTTTTTTAAATTTCAGGAGTGATGCAGATATTGGTATCAGATCGGTGCATCTCAGGTTCCTCTGGGCTTTAAAATAGTCTGAATAAAAGGACCATTTTTGTTTGTGAATATTGTTTGAAGCTAAGTATTTTGCTTCTATTTCAACATTATGTTCCACTTTCTGTTAATCTGTCAGTTGATCTGTCAGATAAAATCCCATTAAGATACATTATAGTTGTAAAATCATTAAATGTGAGAAGCTCAGAGGGTGTGTATACTTTTTCATGGCGCTCGCTGTTTGGGGATTATTAATTTAGATTTAAATCCCAACAACACAATAAATCAAAATTTCCTCTGAGGAAATAGGGCAACATTTTTTCTGTATAACTGATCTACTGTAAAATGTTTTGCATATTTAGTTCTGATTAGCTTCCCACTGTGATAATGATTTTTTCTCTGGCCTTTTGTGCTCTGATTGGTATGAAAACTTATGATTTTTTTTCCCCCTGCAAATCAACTTCAGCTACCTTCAAAGCTGGAAGAAGACTCTCCTCATAGTGTCCCATGACCAGAGTTTTCTCGACGATGTGTGTACTGATATTATCCACCTAGACAACCAAAAACTCTACTATTATAGAGGAAACTATTGTAAGTATCACGCATGCTTTCTGCTATATTAGTTTCTTGTTTTTATCTGAAAGCTCCTGAATTTGTAGTAAGTAGTTTGTACAGTGCTGGAACATTTTAGTGCTGATCCTTCATTGTCATTGGATGTTGCGATAAACTGATGTTCTGGAAGACAAAGAGCTGCTGTAGGACTGCAGTACTCTGCAGAAATGGAGAAAATGTTTGGAAAACCGGAGGAGGTTTTTGGTAGGGGTGTTGAGTAACTTTCATTAAATGAACACCTGGCAAAGAATACATCCCTCAAATATTTGATTCCCTCTGTTTTAAGTGACCTTCAAGAAAATGTACGTGCAGAAGCAGAAGGAGCTGCAGAAGCAGTATGACAAACAGGAGAAGAAACTCAAAGAGCTGAAGGCTGGAGGCAAATCCACCAAGCAGGCTGTGAGTATGGCTGTCTTCCCACACTGTGACACAAAATCACATCTGTATGTGCGGTGCAAATTACAACAAATTTGAATCTCCAGTGATTTCCTCACCACATAGTATACAGCAATGTAACACCATGGAGGAACACAAGATAGGTTGACCAAATGTACTAAAGGTTTTTCTCATTTCACATCCCATAATAGTACCGTCTTTAAAAGCCTGACCTGCTGATAACAAACTTGTTAAATCTGTCTGAAGCGTTGCTAAATATAGTGACAAAGTGGCTAAGTTGGCAACAGTTGGGTGATTATTTGTTAACCATGCTCATTCAGACTGATTTCAATGTTTCAGGAGAAACAGACTAAGGAGGCCCTGACCAGGAAGCAGCAAAAGGGCAAAAAGAAGGGACCTCAGGAGGAGGAGAGCCTGGAGGCTCCTGAGCTGCTCAAGAGGCCAAAGGAGTACACTGTGAAGTTCACCTTCCCCAACCCTCCTCCACTCTCTCCACCCATCCTGGGCCTGCACAGTAAGATCTGCTGTGACCTGCACACTTCTCCACATCCAGCTGCAGTCTGCAGTTTGGATACAATATTTAATTATTGGACTAATTATGAGCTGCTAGGAGAATATCAAAGGGCTATAACCTTAACAAAAAATACAATGAGTTCATGATATCAGCATACAAATTTTAATCAAAATTATCAACCAGATCCAGTTGCTTTTAATTAAAAGAAGACACTATCACATTTATGCTGCTAAAATAATATTGATTAAAACCAATATAATAACGACTGACATTTATTTATTGATTTTAATAAGAACACAGCTGAGCATGGCATCGTTGCCCCAAGAACTACTACAGAACAACACAAAGACCTCAGAAGAAGACATGAGCGAACATCCTTCTTCACAAAACGTAAACAAAAATGCAGAATCGTCAGATTTGAGTGTTTTTTTGTCTTCAAATGGCTTGAAATACCTCAAGCCATTTCTCCCTCTGGCTCTAGACTCGCAGTGCAGAAGGCACTAGCTTTCATCTTGGAGGCTCCACTCAGCATTGTATGTTTGGCAGGCGCAATGAAGTATCAGTGCATTTAATTGATCATAACTCACTTCTCCTTCTTTTTTTTTTTACTGGAAACTTTATTCAAACAGCTATCAAAGTTCTATATACAAGAACATTTATTTTTAAATATTGTTTGAATTATATTGATATATAAGCATATTTAAATATTCTTAGTGGAGAAAACAGAATAGAATAGGAATAGAATATTCTTATATTCATGTATAATGAGCATTTTACAAAGCACATAGCTGTTCATAATTTTTTTTATATATTATTTAGTAATATTAATACATATTTACATAAACATACAAAATGAGGGGTCTATTCTTTAATTATATCTATGCTACACTGTGGTCCACTCCTGGTCCGCTTGTATCCTCGTATGCATTTGAACTGTGGCAGAGTTCACTTCAACCGCACCCAGTTGCTTTTTGGTCTGCATTGGAATTCGATTACACATTCACACCTCCCCAAACCAACCGCACCTTTTACTAGAGTGAAATTAAAGCAGAGTGCCCCCTGGTGGGCTTAGTGGCAACACAAAATTGTAAGAGTTTTGAAACCATTGTATTTTTTAAAGCATAAAAACATGACCTTTCAAAAATAATCAGCCTTAACTAGGTCTAGCAGGGCTTTATATTGGCTTTTTTTGGACATCCTAAGAATATTATTTTATGCTAAATATTTTTGAAACCTTTTGCTGGATTAAGGTTTAATCAGCAGAGTAAGAAAAAAAATCGTAAATCTACAAACCTTTTGTTAGAAATTTAAACATACAAACAAAATAAGTTTGTGTGTGCTTACATGTCATGTCTGTTGATATTTGTGTGACTAGTTTTTACTGTACACAGGTGTTGACTTTGGCTACGAGGGTCAGAAGCCTCTCTTCAAAAACGTGGACTTTGGCATTGACATGGACTCCAGGAGTGAGTGTCCAAATCCTACAGTAGATGGTTCATACTTATATTTAGATATTGGTGCTAATTATGTCTTCATTGAGCATTATAAAGGCTGAGAACTTTATATGAATTACCACTTTGTTTATTATGTGAACATTATGGCAGTTTTTCTTCTGTTATTTACGTTTCCCCACATTTCTCCATTAGTTTGCATCGTGGGACCCAATGGTGTTGGGAAGAGTACTCTGCTGCTGCTGCTCACAGGAAAATTAAATCCTGTAAGACCACATACATGAAATTCCTCTTTTAAATTATAGTCCTATATATAACTAGCTTAACAGAAGACTTTTTCTTTTGCAGATTAAGGGTGAAATGAGGAAGAATCACCGCTTGGTGAGTAACATAAATGCAAACACATAAAAGCCCAGGCCCAATAGTTGCACTGTCACCCTTGTTCTGCCCTGATGTCCTTCAAATGCGCCTTCATGTTGAAGTGCGCAGTGGTCCCACATCCTCTCCATCCAGCCTTCGCCCCGCCCATTTCGGGTCCTATTTCCACGCATCTGCTAAGTCCGCATCTAGTCAGACTTCGGTGAAGTGGGTTACCCACAATTCATTTCTGCTGGTGACATTTTCAATTACAAGCAATTACATGGCAATTTTGTCATTATTAAAAAAAATAAATAAATACAAAGCACACATTAGTAACAATAAAAGATTGATATGATAAACTGAGCAGAAAAAAGAAGGGATAAAACAGAAGAGTCACAAACTAACTGTGAGGAAAGTAAACAGAAAATGTTTCAAATGGTAGATGAATTTCAAATCTTCAATGAAGCTATTAAAATACTGGAATAAAGATTGGGCTTTTGTGTTGTTGCAGAGTTTAAGCACTTTCATAAATAAAATTATTTCACTTTGAAATTATTAAAAATTGAGGTGAATTTTAGAAAGCGGTATTTGTGAATAAAAACTTAAGATTAAATTGTTAATATCATAATTTAACTCTTCATCCCCTGTCAGAAGACCAAATTTTATTACGGTATATTAAAACTTGAAAGCAGAATAGATCTCTTGTATAAGATCCAGTTTTGAAAATCTTTCTAAATACATTAATGAAGTTGCATTTGAAAAAAGATGTCTCAAAATCTTAGTCACAAGACGCACAGAAACTGATATTTATATTGAATTTTTTTTTTTTTGTGGAAAGTCGTTACAGGGAAAACTTCATACAAAGTTATGAAACTACCGGTTATTAAACTTTTTGTTCATAAATGCCTAAACTGTGACCAGCCTGCCATTCTGGATGTCGAAGTTACAACACAGAGGTGTACAGTACTGTTTCAATTCTGAAATGTTTACATGCTTGTAATCTACACACTCAAACTCTTATCTTCACTTTGATTCAGTACATACTTCATAGATCGCTGTAGAGTGCAGTGTAAGTATTGGGACCGTGCCAATATGCAGATTTAAGCCGGTAGGCTTGAGGAAGGGACCTTGTTCACAGGTCAAATGTCACTGGTCACCAGACACCAGTCCACTATGAGTTAACGTTCATGTTTTCTCTGTGGAAAGAACCAAGTTAAGTCTGAGAAAAGGGAACATTTCTAGTGAACAACATGCAAGCTGCAAGAAAAATAAATCCCTAAACTGGAATTTTAACCAGTAACCCCGGAGCTGACAGTCAGTTAAAGCTTGGTGTAGTGAGGCAGATAGAAGAATATTAATTTGATGTATTGTTCTGATCTTATTTTAAATGTCCTGAGTATAAATGTTTTTGTTGGTGTTAATGTCCTGGTGTTCCTTGCTTATGTCCCACCTGCTGACGCCTTCATGTTTTTGTCTCCAACAGAAAGTGGGCTTCTTTAATCAGCAGTATGCTGATCAACTGAACATGGAGGAGACGGCAACAGAGTACCTTATGAGAAACTTCAACCTGCCCTACCAGGATAGCAGGAAGTGCCTGGGACGCTTTGGTCTTGAAAGTCATGCACACACCATTCAGATCTCCAAACTCTCTGGTATGGACCTAAGCAGCTGCCACATGGCCATTTGTTTCAGAGGAGCCATTTTTAATCCCCTCTGCATTTTCTCCCAACAGGTGGTCAGAAAGCCAGAGTTGTGTTTTCAGAGTTGGCTTGTCGTCAGCCAGATGTGCTTATCTTGGTAAGAGCTGCTTCCTGTCTAGTCATCAAAGTATCATTGGGCCTATTTAAATCTATCATTACTGTACCATGTGGCCTAGTTCAAGCAGTGATAAGAGGAGAACTTAAAGTAACAATCATGAGAATATTTATACAGTCAGGGGGGCATAAGATGTAGCTGTGGGAGACTTGAACCTGTAAAACTTGATTATTATGATAAAAAAATCAACACAAAGTTCAGTCCTGGGGTCCCTCCCCTCCACTAGTGTATTTACTGTGTCTGTTATGTAACTTCATAAAGTGTATGATCATTTGAATCACTCCTCCAATCAATCTCAGACAGGTCCTTTTCATCCAATCAGAGTATTGCTTGCAAATATTGCATTTACCTGGGTAACTAACAGCCAATCACAACCAGAAAATCAAAACACAGCACCAATTAGTAGACATTACTAAACAAAATGGCAGCATTTAGGAAAACACTGGAAACTTAATATAACAAATACTTGAATTTTGTAATTAAGAATTAACTGATGTACAAAAAATATTCATTTTAATTGCATGTTTTCTTTGCATTTTTAAGGCTTTGTAGTTAATGTATTGTAAATGTCAGCTAATAAACAAATAATCGTCATATTTTCAATTTCTTACCAACTTTTAACACAAAACCCCGGTGGAGCCATTCTGGTTGCTGGTGGAGCCCTGATGGAGCACCCTAGCACAGAGTCAGCAGGTTTTCTGGGGGAAACCCTGCATGTGACCCCCAACCTCAGCTGATCACTTAGGATTATGTGGAAGGGGCTGTACTCCGTGGGAAGAACTTGCCTTTATTTTGGAATATTTTGCATTTTTACTTGATGTCCCAGAGACATCCTGAGTCTCGTCACCTGAACTGATGGTGTCCACACCTGAATTTATTCATCTGTAGGATGTATTTTTTTGGTTGTAGTTCTGAATGAAGTCAAATATTATTTGCATTTTTTTTTAGGATGAACCTACTAATAATTTGGACATTGAGTCAATAGACGCCTTATCAGAGGCCATCAATGAATACAAAGGAGGTGAGTAAAATTATTTATTTTAAAAGCTGTGAGGACCTGGGAAAGTAAGGAGTTTCTGCATCAGAGCAGCGATAGCTTATGCTGCGCTGCATTGATGCAGAATTCATACATCAGGAACCCCAACCAGGCCGAGTGCATATAAGTCAACATAGTTTTTAGACGTCTGACATATCTGTTAAGCCTTTTTTAAATTGACTTATGTAATAATTAATTTTCTGACATGCTGTGTAAGCCATAATCATCAAAATGTTTGTGTCCATTTAATTTACCATTCTAATATCCTGTAGTACAGGGAAGACAAAAACAGCCATGATAAAAAGCTGCAGTGTGAAACTTTTACAAAAAATTTTTTTGATGACATATTAAGTCCGTCACCATGTCATAATGGTATGAGACAGATAATCTGTGGGAAAAAAATCAAGCTCCTCCTTCCTGAGCCACTATTGCTGATTCAATGAATCAGATTGGTTAAAAAGAACCAATCAGAGCCACGAGGGGGTTTTAGCACTGTCAATCAACCTATTGTACTAAATGTGCTGTTGGCATAAAAACAATTTACTGTTCCAAGAAAACCGTTTAGCTGCTGTATTGGCCATGCTAACAAGTCTGAGCATTCATGGCAGTCTCTGCTGTGGTAAATCAGCTGTAGTATAGCAGAGAGCAAGGGGGAGGGTGGGAGCAGCGCGTACTACAAGTGTCTGTTTGACAGCACCAACCAACAACACCCTCCAACTGGCTCTGTCTGGTTGTTTCTGATGGTGCAGAGTATTTGTTCAGATGACAGCAGGACCATAGGGGGAAGGCAGAGAAGCTTGATTTTTGTTTTCAGAATATCTGAATTCTACTCTGATCCTGTGAGCAGCTGTGATCATTGTGAGCCATGACGCGCGACTCATCACGGAGACTCAGTGCCAGCTGTGGGTGGTGGAGGACTGTACCATCAACCAGATCGAGGGAGACTTTGATGACTACAAGAGGGAAGTGTTGGAGGCCCTTGGAGAAACCATGGTCAATAAGGTCAATCCATGATCACTTCCAGGGGAGACCCCAACTATGGATTATTATTTACAATCACATACATCAGAACATTTGGAATATCAGTCATTCCTCCTGCTTCACATAAGCAGGAAGATTAAATATCTTTAACTATGATCTGTCAAAACTTAATAAAAGAATCTTCCACTTGCATTTTGTCATTTTATTTATTTAAAAGTTGTGAACTTCAGTAGAATGTTCAGGCATGTTGAAGTTTGTGGTAGATTTTAAGCATTTTTCACAACTCTAGCGTTTTAAATAAGCCTTGTATATCTTCTTGACTTGATCCACTTTCTTATCATCAGGCGATATTTCTCCATACCATTTATACCAGGGTTCACTAGGGCTGAGGAATGGTGGAGGTGATGTGAGCCCAACAGCATCATGAGTGTTGGAGTAATCCTCTCCTGAAAAATCCACATGTGGAATCTGAAAAGGAAGTAAACCTGAAAATAGAAATATTTGGTTAAGTTTTTCTGTTTTCACACACCGGGTTTAAGTTGATTTTTGGGAACTTTCACTTTCTAATGATACCGCAGTAGAAAAGTATCTTAAAGCTCTGTGTACTCTAAGAAAAAAAAGCAACTTAATTACAGTAGGTTAGCTAATGTTGCTTATTCAAATCCCTATTATTTTCTATAAATGCATAGAAAATGGTTTCTCCATGACTTTTATTCTGTGATTGAGGCTACAACTTCATGTAATCTGCAAACTGCTGAACTTGATATATGTGAAGTTTTGCCATCTGTAAACAAGACAAATATTCATTCAAGTCTGTTTATTTATAAAGCTGTTTCATAAGAAAATGTGTCTGAAGGGCACTATGCAAGACACAAAATTGATCCAATTTATAAATAGAAAAATATTGCCAAGTCGATCCAAATATCAAAATAGTCATTTTTTAAGCGTTCTATTTGGAGCTGAATATTAGCTGATTGTGCTAACAGCACAATCTCATCATGTGAGCCTGTGAAAAAAACAAAAAACCACCAGAGCAGTTTCAGTTGCTTTGAATCTTTTCAGAGCTCATCGAGTAATCACATGTCATTTTTAATGATTACCGTACTTGATGTAATCATCAAGTATGTAGATGATTACATACTTGATTAGTAACTATTTTTTCAGGCATGTTAGACAATAGATTAGATAAAGGTCTGTAATTTATTATGACATCTTTAAGGAGAACATGTTTAAGAAAGATTTGATTACATATCTGCTTATAAAGGATAGGATAGTTCTATCTAAAATGACAGCAGTGATAAAGGGGAAACACTAAATAAGTTGGTAAGGACTGATGGGGATCCATGAAGTTGAAGCTTTGGATAAAACATATTTCTGGTAAAGCTCAACGGATCAAAACAGTTTAAGCACTGATAAGGGTTGAAGAATAACTTGAAACTGAACAGCTTTAAGTTCCTGTTTTCCGAATTTGTTGAATCATTTATTTACTGCTGAAAAAAAAAAAAAACAGAATTTGAAAAAATCTAACATTCCTGATATTATTGGTGCCCTCCTGATCTCCACTGAGTCATAAGATGACATGTTAAATTCCCGGCGATTCAATGCATTTGGAAAAGTGAGCCCAAATGGAGCCAGGGGTTCTGGTCGACTTAATGCAGAGTTCCAGAAAAGCTAAGAATTTCGTACCGTCATCTCTTGCTTTGTCGATGGCTTCATTCAGCTTTTTCTGTTGTTTAATACAAACACCTGGGGAAAGAAGATCCATCAGAACAATCAGTGGCTGCTTCACTTTCTACATTAAAAGGTCAGATGATGCCTTACCAGTCAGAGTGGGATCATACACCGTTCCAGTGTGTGGGCTGATAAACTGCTGGAGTAATTTCACATTCTACAAGCAAAGATAACAGGAGTTATTCTGTTTCTGTTTGTGCTCCAAAAGAAGTTATTTTCTTCAACAATACTGGACTAAAATTTTCATTGTAAAAAAACCCCAAAAAAGATATTTAACCAATAAGAATGCAAAGAATGTCATTTGGATTGGTTGAGATGAATACATCTGAAAACGTGAACTCCTCCTTCATCAGTGATCCAGCAAAGAAAAAACAGAATACAAGCTGTGACGAAATAATCATTCACTGATCTTTAAAGGTCACAGCCTCTGAATGTTGCACTAAAATATTTCACAGAACTTGGCCTAAAGCGACGGTTCAACATCCACAACTGGTTCAGTCTAAAAACAGCTGGAAGCTTTGACACTGGGACATGAAAATGGATTTTCATATTACAATCTATTTCAAAATGGATTTTGAAATAGAAATAAAGGATAAAATATTGTTTTTGATTTCATGTAGATTTGCTTTCACAGGGGTTGATCAAGTATGCAGTCAAACCTTCACCTACCTGATGGTGGATGATAATGTTAGGATCTCTACAAATTGGACAGGGGTTCCCACATATCTTGTCTCCTCTCTGCAAAACAAAAAATAGAGTTCTGGTTATTTAAATAGCAGAGCATAAAGAAGTCAGTTCTGCAGAGAAGGAATGGTACAATGCAAGTCTTGCGTGTCTTCTGGGGCGGGATGCCTCCCTTATGGTTCCTCCTGTAGCCTGCCCACACCGCACTGCTGCCGTACCGCTCAACATACTCTGCCAAACACATGTAGCACAACAACAGCTGCAGCAAAGTTCCCTGCTGGTTTCACCATATTCTATGATCACCGTATACTGTGACCGTAGGAGGCGCTGTTGCATTTTAACACTGTGCTACGCCAAAACGTAAGCTTTGCAGAGGGAGAGGGGGAACAACAGCAAAAGGGAAAATATAGAAAAAAATATAGAATTATAAAAAAAACATAATAAATACTTGAATAGTTGAGTTTTATTTTTATTTTTTTTACTATAATAGGTTTATTGACTCCCTCATCCCTTGTTTAAAATGCAACAGTGGTCACAATATACGGTGGTCACATAATATGGTGTAACACCGGTACCTTCGCTGTCCAGGTAATCCCAGGGTCTTTGTTTGTACCGATCCGCGGTCTGTGCCGCCTGGACCTCACCCTCCTGCCAACATGCTGCTGAACTCCCGAACTGCTGTGTGAAGAGAGCAGAGAGGGAGGCCGGCTTCACCGCAGGCAGCCTCTGCAGGCAGGACTGAATCAGACAGAATCACATCAGAAACGCGTCCAGCTGAGCCGCCGTGGAACCACAGTGGCCATGTTGACGGACACTGACGTATCATACCCGATATCGATGAAACTGGAATGAAGCTGAAATCAATTCACGAGAAAATATTCTGGATATGTTCAACACGTAGGCGGCCATTTTGTCTTCACATGGGATGTAAGGTGAAAAGTCGTCTCAAACGGAAAATATATATTTTTAAAAGAACGTACATTAATCAACTATATTACTCGTTAAACCAATTCACCACATTATTTATTCTCATTCTAATTGTGGAGTATCTGTAACTGGTACCTCAGGAAGGGGCTGGAGTCTCAGGCAGAGGGTACGCACCATGCTTTAGCCGGAGAGGCTTATGATGTGCCGGGTAGGCGTGGTTTGTGAACGGAGCGTCAAAGCTCAGAGGACCAGGGTAGGCAGTGGAAAACATTTCTAAGGTGTGACTGATATAAACATATACTGCTTTGGGTCTTACATAAAATTAAAATACTAAAATGAAAGATCCCACAGGCCCAAACTGTGATTTAGCTGACAGAAAATCTCTGGAAGTTTCTATTCACATGAAGCGACAGAGCAGACTGGACTTCTTAAGAATCTTCAAGGTTTGCAGCAAGATGCTGCAGATCTTCTATAAGTCTGTTGTTGAGAGTCTCATCTCTTCTGCCGTTCTCTTTTGGGGCAGCAGCATCAGAACCATGGACCTGGAAAAGCTCAACAACGTGACAAAGAAAGCTGGTTCTGATCTGTTTCTTTGAATTGAATTGTTGACAGTAAATAGCTTGATCTCAGAATGTCCTGATAGGTTATCATCCGCTTTACCCTAGTAAACACAATACATTCAGGAAGAAAACTCCTCCCATGTCACTTCTTATCACCACCACATGACTAATCCCCCAGCCGGCTGGCTGTTTGTGGCAGAACTCCACTGGATCCAAACCCTTCTCACGCTATTCATCAATGTGAAATAATTTACCAGTGGAAGACCTTTCTCCAAGGTCTTCCACTTATTTTAAATAAAATAAGTTACCAGTGCAAATAGACAGTAAACAGCTAATGCTAACTAACTATTTCCACTGGAAGATTATTTAAGTAAAAACAATACCTTTTTCCAAAGTTATAATTAAAATAAGTTGCTAGTGGAACCAGCAAGTAAGCAGACTAGGCTAACTAGCTACTTTCACTGGCATATTATTTTATTTATAACAAGACATATTAGATATTTTCAATGTTATAAGTGAAATAATCTGCGCATAAATGGGTAAATGTCTGAACATAATGTGAAGCTCTTTGGGGTCATAAAAAGTCTGCCAAAAGTCTTGGTGCCATTGAAATAAAGTGTAGAAGGTGACCCCAAATGTTTAGTTTTTATTTAGTTTTTCTTAGCTTTTATCTTAATTTGCATATTACATCCCATTTTATCAACAGAGTATCGTGTTACAAGCACAGTAGAGTTTAAAGAAAATATATAGTTTAGGTGTTGTTAAAAAAGTGCTTAAAGTAAGCACTTTAAGCACTTTTTTTATTGGGGAGGCTATGAATGCCTCCCCAATATGGCAGCTTTCATTGACGTACTACGCTTTTACCTCTAATACGCATGAATGTGACCACCAAACCAGTCGCCATTTTAAAAAGAATGTGAAATTAAATTTCTGTATAAAATAATGATTACAACCTTTATTTAATCATCAGAATATCATAGTAGTTTAATTATGTACAGAGTAATTCAAGATAAACCAACTTTAATATTAACTTTTGAGCCTTTTGGAGGATTTTTTTTCTACCATGTGAGATTCGCCATTACGTCCTTGAGCAAATAAACAAGGTCGGTTTTCCACCATTTTGTTTGCACTAATATGGACAAAAACATTGGTCATGACGTCAAAAGCGTCATGCAGTATAAAAGATAAGTCCCTCCTTTCCGAGCTCATTCGTGGATTTGGTCAAAGGTAAGTAAAGGCAGTAAAATTTGGGGAGCGATAAGACACCAGTGGTTTTTAAATGCGAAAAATACTACTAAGGATAATAAAATCCCTTAACATTATCAAGGACGGGGGTGTTTAACAGTCAGTTGAATGTGAATTTGTGTTTTTTGTGTATTTCTGCAGGTTTGAAATTGCTTTGCCGAAGACTGAGCCGTCGAGGACTTCAAACAGCTCTTCTCAATTTCATTTTTTTCCCTTCAAGTAATGGACATTTGATTACTATTTTTGCCTCCAGTTGGTCCAGAAGAAAAGGCTAGCGTTTAGCTAGCACAGCCCAGTCCATAAGAAGTCTTTCTGATGATAATTAAAACCATGAAGGTTGACGACATATAAATGAATTATGAGCTATAAGTGCTTGAAAAAGTACATCATAATATAGCCGAGACGCTGAGGATCTATAGTATCAATAGTAAGTTCATTTTTGAAGTTAAATCGACATTACTCCAATGAAATTGTTGTAGGTTACGGCTAGCTATCGGTAGCGAGCTAACAGAGCTCGTATAATAGTTTGGCTCTGGGCAAATATATTCTAGTATGAGCTCACACGCTAAAGAGGACGGGCGCGCATTGCCCCGTTCCTTTGTGTGTGAGACAGGATGGACAAATTGTTAAAATAAAAAATTTAAACAGGATAATGGTAGCATTTTCATAAGCAATCTGTTTATAAAGATTGCCCTAAGGATAGAAAGGAAATACATATTTCGGAAATTTTATGTGGAAAAATGCGTTTCATAGAGGTACTTTAAAGGATCGCAAATCTACCGCAATCTGCACATAAAGATTGCGGTAGTATTGGGGTTACGGACACAATATGAAGCCCATTTGTTTTGTCGATAAATATAGGACATGGACACTGAGCGTGGTGTAGACGGCAATCTGTGGATAAAGATTGCAGGATGGTGGCCCAGCCGTACATCGAAGCACAAACATTGTGGATTAGCCTTTATTTGCTTTCCGTCCTCGGACAACTCGGCGCTATCTTTCCGGATGAAGATTTTTGATGGGTTTTTTTCCTAATGTTTTCGGAACGAGCATAGACTGTGATCTAGTTCGTTGGTCACGCTGGTGTATATGTCTGATATCGGCCATCACGGTGTTTGCAACACCCATTGTTTGTATGAGGGACTGGTGTACCTAGGAAGTGGTTAAGTGGGGGTGGGATTTAGGTGAAGTCAGACTGCAGTTCCCTCCCCCTAGTTGAGAAGTGGTGATGCAGGCTGTAGGCTGCCTCTGCTGGGACAAATCAGCACAGCCTTTCAAAGGATAGGGTGCTTGTGAAATAGGATTCACTTAGTGTAGTTTATTGTGCTCAAGAAAAAAACCCTTTTCTTGGTAGTTTGATTTTCTAGCAAACATTTTGTGGCAGTCTTGCTCACTAAATCCTCTCAGATGATTTGAATATATGCAGTAACACCATGATGTGACCCATAACATTTCCCCCACCTAAATTAGGGTCATGTTTTCTATTTTAATGACTATGCATTTGTGTAACTATTGTGACATTTACAGGGTGTCAGGTATTTGCAGTGTTGTGGATGTGTGAGACAATATAAAACTTCTACTACAACTGTTACACGGGTAAGATCTGATGAGTCTGACATTATCATTTCAACTTGTTTCCTGCAGGACTATGGCTTCTGCACTTGAATAGACACTGGCACAAAAACAATTTGATTATTAATAATCAGATATAACTGCATGCTTTTAAAGCATCACCTACATAATGACTTTAAAATGATTTAACAAGGTCAAATAATGGAAAATGTATTCATGTATTCATAAACTTGCTATACAACCATTCGCTTGCGCCATTTAGGCCTTTGCTTTGTAATGTGACAGTATAAGTCAAACAATAGCTACGTTCTGTGTTTCTTTTTTTAAAGGCGACATATAATAATGGTAAAGAAAATCTAAAAGTAACAATGTACATTTGTGTCTAAAACTACTCATATTCCTGGCAAATTTAGATTTTGAATTATTTATTTTTATTCACTCAAGAAGTTAGTTTCTTGTTGGAAATAAGATGGGTATTGCTCAAAAGGTGAAGGAAAAAATGTAAAATGAGTATAAATTTTCCATAAAAATAATTTGCATTTCTTGTAAATGTAACAAAAATATTTATAACATCAATCAATGGAAAACATTTTTTGACATATCAAAATACTATTGTTCTGACTTACATTTTAAGAGTTCCAGGTCTCTGAGGCTGGTAAGCCTGCTGGTCGTCACCCTAATACAAACTCCCGTCACAGATTGTCAGTGGGATTCAAGCCACTCCAAAAAGTTAATATTATTTCAGACTAGAAGAAACAAAGTGCAAAATGAAATCTGCCTGGGGTAAGAATAGTATGGGCCTTATCTGATGATGGTGACAAATACCTTTTCCCCTATTTCTAACACATTTAACTGTAAGGCACTGTTGTGTAGTATTAATGAAACATTCCCTGATCACACAGTGAAGGATGTAAGTTTATAAGACTTCTATATTCTCCGACCACTTTAAAATTTATACTAGCAAATCAAAATATTGCAACTCAGTGCCATTTCTCTTGTCATCAAAATCTTTGCCTGTTGGACTGATGACCCATCCTGCTCCCTGCAGGTCTGAGTATCTGTCAGACCAGTGGTCAACAGAGAAAGATGTTTTATTTCAGCCTCGGGCTTAGAAAATGTTTGAGAGCAGGTAGTGTATTATTTGTTGATAATTTCTATCAACAAACAAAGCTAGGAAAAATTTACTTATTTTATGAAAATAAGTTGGAAGGTGTGTCCAAATTTTTGTCTTTGTGTGACATAGAGTGAAAATAGAGTTTTGTTTCTTCAACCGAAATAAAAAAAAAAATGAGATCAATAAAATGTATTTTTGTTGGATGTGCTTCATGGATTAATTTTATAAACACTGTCTCTCACTTTGTACTTTTAACCTAAACTGGAATAAATATGTTGTCTCACACACACGATATACACTGTATTGGGATTATGTTTATTCTTGTGAGTAAATTTGTGGGAGGAGAGATTGTGCAGTACTTTGAACTCATATTCCTGTTGGACTGGTTTCAGTTGAGTGCAGGGAACAGCTCTACATGCCTTGAGTATTAGGCAAAACTACCAGTGCTTGTCAGAGCAGTAGTGGAAGTTTCTCGAATATAAGATCTGTGTATGTGGATGTCTCAACCCATGGAACCTGTTAAACCAGAGAAATGATGAGTTAAGATGTTCAGTGTTCTGAAAGATGTAGGGCACTTCTCTACTAATGTTGCTGTTATTGTCTGACCTTTGAACCAATGCAGACAAGTTGGTGTAGTCTTTTACAGGAGTACCAGTTGCTTGTACTGTAGAGGCTCTACATTCTAATTGATGCAGAGATGTCATTCTATTCTAACCTTGTTGGTTCAAATTCACTTTAGTTGAAGTTGTCTTGAAGTCCTTGTTGTGGAAGAGCACAAAGCATTTTGCTATGTCTTAGAAAACAGTCTGTGTTTAAGCTTTGATTTTGTTTGGTAGGCAGACATAATGGAGCCCAGAACCACATGTGTGTGAAAAATGTAATATTTACTGCCTTTGACTTGTTGGTGTGTGTATTCATAGAGCGGTGTATGTTTCAGACATGGCGAAGGGACCAGTTGACCCCAGGGAGATTCTGAAAGGCGTTGAAGCCCTGCTGGGAAAGGATGGTGAACTGCGCAGTCTGGAGGGAGTCCCGAAGGTGTTTAGGTGAGTAGTTGCAGTCTGATGAACCTCTTTGCCCCCTGCTCCTCCATTGTTAATAAATGTGCCAACATAGTTTTGCTTGTTTTCTGTTCCTTGCAGCTTGATGAAAGCCTCTACTAAGATGGTCAGTAGGTGTATGTACCTCAACGTGCTGCTGCAGACGAAATCTCATGATATTCTTAACAGGTGGGACTTCTACATGCCATATTTTGTCATTATTAATCCTGCATTATATAGTGTTCCATTTAACTCCTAGTCCCTGAGCTACAGATACGTTTCCTTACTCTCAAAAGATCTAAATGTGTTCAGTTGGCTGTTGGTGAATAAATGTGCTAGTACAAATGGATCCTGATGTAAACCACAGCTGAGATTGACTGTTGTAGTCTTCATTAAATCAGCAGTTCCTTCATACAGGTTCATCAGAGTTGGAGGCTACAGGCTGCTCAATTCCTGGCTTACCTATTCAAAAACCACCAACAACAGCCCTCTGCTTCAGCTCATCCTGCTCACACTGCAGAAGCTGCCTCTTAAAGTAGACCATCTCAAACAGGTAATGCCTTTATTTTTCTGACGGAGTACACATGTAGTCACATGTCCAGCTACTTTTAGTAATCTTGTTGGCTTTCATTGTTTTCCCAGAACAACACAGCAAAACTTGTGAAGCAGCTGAGCAAAAGTGCAGAAACAGAAGGTCAGTTCACTTCACTTTAATCTAAATGAAAGCTGGTTTGTGTTGCAGTGTTAACATGGACTCTTTGTTTTTAGAATTGAGAAAGTTGGCAGCTGTTTTGGTAGACGGTTGGATGGCAACAATTCGTTCTCAGAGTGTCTCGAGCAGCGGCAGTTCCCCTGCTGGTACAGACTTACTTATCTTTCACTCTTCTACAGACTGTAAAGTCTACCATTTTAACACACCGCTGTTTTCCTTTAAGATAAAAAAAAGAAGAAGGAAGAGAGCAAGATGCCAGTGAGGGATGTGAAGGAAAAGAGTGGAGATGAGGGGAGGAAGAAGGAGAAATCCAAAGCTCATGCACCCAGCCATGCAAAGATTCGCTCCATAGGTATGCTTGACTTTAACAACAATGATCCTGTGGGTTATACAGTATATACTGTATATTTGTGTATGTGTAATGATTGTATGTTTGTACTGCATAGGTCTGGAGATGGAGGCTTCCAACCCAACTCCTCCTAAAAAGACGTCCTCTGCACCACAGCTGGGTGAGAAATACATCATAAAGCCCCCGTTACTCAAGAGGCCGAGGTAAGGCCAGTTCTTTAGCTTTATCTTTTAAAATAGTGCCACAGTGTGATGTGATAATGAATCCAGTTCAGTCTGCCAAATTGAACACTAAATGTCTTTTTCCAATAGTTCTGGTCCTTCAGACGCTCCACCTCTTGAGAAAAAATACAAACCTCTCAATACGCCTTCAAACGCAACCAAAGAGATCAAAGTGAAAATAATTCCAGCACCACGTAAGCTTAATCACAGAAAAACAAAGCAGTTTTGTGTTCCTAGTTAATGGAATAACAGTGTTGATATGAGCTGTTTTTTCCCCTCATCACAGCAATGGAAGCTACAGGCTTTCTGGATGCCCTGAACTCGGCCCCAGTGCCTGAAATTAAGATCAAAAAGAAGAAACCGCCTGGTGCTTCTACTCCTGCTAACACCAAAGCTGTCTCACCAACATCAACCAAGGTACTGACTGAGTTTATGGGACTCTATCAGGAGTCTTAGCTTTGTTAAGGTGGCCACGCAGCACTTGTGATGCTACGCTACATTATTAACGCTACTCTACTGATGCTGCACTACACTACTGCAATCACTGTAGTGTGGCAGTTGTGTGTAACATACAGTTAAATCATTGTAACTGTTTTACAGTGATGTATCTGCGCAGACTTGTAATGTAGTCACAGCAGTCTCCCAGGGTGTCTTCCACAGCAAGAGCTAGTCCCCCCCAGCTCATTATGTGGACTCAACTTAAATGTTTTAAACTATAAAACTGCAGTTCTTCTTCTAACCAGCTGTTCTGTTCTTTTCTGTCTTCAGACAAACCCATTTGACAGCAAACCAGCTGGCTATTCTCCATCTTCAGCTAGACCTGCATCCCCAGAAACCTCTGCTTCCTCGATTGCTGTTGATGAAAACCAGGAGCCAGAGCAGCCTTTGACCCCAATTCCTGCTGAGGATCCAGACACAGCTGACAACAGTACGGTCCAAAGAATCTGTCCTACATCTCACTGACATGTACAAGAATCTATTTTTTAAAATCTGAAACAATTATTGTCACAAACCTAAACAGTGTGTTGCAGTCTGAGCATAACCTGTTAGTGAAACACATTGTTTCTGGAGGACTAGATCTGGCTAACTGGCTAAATGCTACTGACAGATAAGTATGACTTTGCACAGTAAACCAATGTCTGTTCCTGTATGCTTCAGCTGAGAAGCCCAACGCCTTGGCAGAACCGCGTGCAGACGAGGAGAGCCTGACCAAGAAGGGCAAAAAGAAAAAAACCGTCCACTGGGCCGAGGAAGAGCAGCTCAAGCACTACTTCTATTTTGATTTGGATGAGACAGAGAGAGGTATGTGTGAGCTAATAGACATGCTTTTTGCTGAGGAAACTGATCAGCGTCACAAAGTAAATCTGCAAAAAAAAACAAAAACATATGCTTTGTATAAAATATAGTGCAAAAGTAGGAATTTGTTCTCCCTTCTAGCACCTTTAAATAATTTAATTAAATTTAATTTACAGTCAATGTCAACAAGATCAAAGATTTTGGAGAGGCTGCCAAGCGGGAGCTTATGATGGACAGGCAAACGTTTGAGATGGCTCGTCGGCTTTCACATGACACCATGGAAGAAAGGGTCCCCTGGACACAACCCAGGCCCCTGACGCTGGCGGGCAGCTTGGTGACCCCTGGGGCCAACAGCACAGAGAAACACACCCAGAGAGAGCGTGAGATGGGCATCCTACAGGAAATATTCCTCAGTAAAGAGAGGTAAATGTGCATATTAAACAGAAGTTTGCACTATGCTTGTAACACTGGAAGTAGCTTTGAGTGTTTTCATCCTAACCTGCTGTGTTCCTCAGTGTACCTGACAGCCCTCATGAGCCAGACCCAGAGCCGTATGAACCCATGCCCCCCTGTCTCATTCCTCTGGACGAGGTTAGTACACAGAACCACAAGCACTCAGTCACTACTGTGATGTCTTATGCTGTCTACTAAGCTGTGTATGTGTTGTTCCCTACAGGATACGTCTATGATGGATGAGGACTATGGTGAGCCTGCAGATGCCGCCTCCCAGCAGGCCCAGAGTGAGAGCTCCAAGCTGCCGCCGGTCCTGGCCAACCTCATGGTCAACCTGAACAGCAGCGCCCGCAGCCCCCAGGCCTCCAGTGCCACAAGCAACCCTACAGCTCCGGTGGTCAACGTGCAGGAGCTGCTCTCATCCATCATGGTACTGATGGGATCTGAACAACAGATACTCCTTTTTAAGCATGGTTTCTAGTGCTCTCAAAGAATACACACACACACACACACACAGACAGACCTTGTTCAGCTAAGCTAATACCTGTTTTGTGTCATCAGGGAGCTTCTGGTGGTCAGTCTACTGAAGAGCTGATAAAGCAGCCAGACTTCTCCGATAAGATCAAGCAGCTGCTGGGTTCCCTGCAGCAGAGCCAGATCCAAACGCAGGGAGGACCACCTCCAGGTAAACTCATGTCCTGATCCATCCTGCACATTCCCTCCACAACACACACTAATGTCTTCTTCCTGCTCAGTCAACCTGGGGCTGCTGGGACACGGCCCAGGCATGAACAACATGACCAACATGCACATGCAAGGACCTATGAATGGCGGTTACCCACCCAACAGCTCACCTGGGGGTCCTCGCTTCAATCATCCCCCTCCACCTCACAACCATGGGCCGCCCTTCAACAACCCTGGGGGCCCTCGCATGATGGGGCCCCGGCCTGGACAGGGCAGAGGAGAGAACGGAAACTACTGGGGAGAGGACTCCATGAGAGGAGGACCACACAGAGGAGGACATTTCCACCGAGGAGGCCGGGGTCGTGGTGGAGATCTGGGTTTCAGAGGCAGGGGCCGTGGAGGGCCCAGAGGAGGACACAACAACATGAATGGTACGTGAGCTAAAATCACGGATTCTGAGATGATATTACATTTTCTTATTCAACATACAGATTGAACTGGGGAGTTTTAAGCCATCCAGAATTGCTTAACCAGCTTATGTCACTATGTAACGGTCTTTCCTTGTCACAGATATGTCCAAAAGGCCAGTATGTCGTCACTTCATGATGAAGGGAAGTTGCAGATATGAAAGCAACTGTGCTTTCTACCACCCTGGTGTGAACGGCCCACCTCTACCACCCAACTACCCTGCTAACCAACACAACCAACACCCACAGCATGGCCACTAGGGGACACTGTCGCTTCCCATGTCTTCTACAACCACAGTGGCAGACTGACTGCAGTTATGCTGATGAATCACTGAGATCTGCCTCTGCAGACAGACGCTTTGAGAGACTACAGCAAACAGAATTTGTGAAACACGATCAGAGATGGGACGCGAGTGTATTTGTTGTGATTTTGTTTTATTGTTTTTCTTGATCTGTGAGACTGAGACAAGACCTGACCACTATATTTGAGTTGCTGCAGCTATTTATAGAATCGCTCTCCTCTGTGCTTCATGCCGTGAATATCATTGACCAAAATATTTTTTCAGAATTTTTTTAGAACAAAACATCCCTCTTAATTTGGCTTTGGAGTTTGTGCAAAATATTATGCTGCTGTAGGATTTTTTTCAGTTAATCCCATCCCCAGTGTAGTTTGGACCAAGGATGTTCACTGATGAAGGTTCGTGAAACAGAACGCAGTCAGATTGTACTGGGCTTAGCTGAGCAGCTATACATTTTTTTCTAATCCAACAAAGCAAGTCCAGCTTTCTTCAATTTTTATTTTTTCTGTCGCTAATACGAAATGCTAGCAGATGCTAAAAAAGCTGAGCAGTGTGCTACATGGACATTTTCTGCATGCATGATGGACTCGCTTGTATTTGTGGGTCTAAAGTGACAATCTTGGCATAACTGTGGTCGTTATTGTTGAGCTACTGCCTGTAACTTGTGTACTCTCATGTGAACCCAGAAAGGGTTTGTGTTGTCAGTGTTAGAGATGATGTATCCATCTGTGGGTCACGTACAACAAGTGTTTTCTGTGAAAACAATAATTTTTTTTTTGTCTCTTGTGGGACTTTGAGAATGTATTGTTAAACGTTGCTCCCTCCAAACTTTTTTTGTTTATTTTTTGATACAGTCTTGGCCTTCGAACCTGTGTGAAATGTCTTCATTTCTATTGTTAGAACAAAATCTCTGTATGCAGACTGAGCACACACACGCCGACATATATATATATAATATATGTGTGTGTGTGTTCTTTTTCAGTTATTTTGCAGACGTGAAATGAAGTAATATCCAACTCTGACCAATAATTTTTTTTTTTTACATTTAACCTCAGAATATAGACTGTTAAAACTAGAAATATGTTGGTGTCCACCATCTTTTTGTTTGTATTTATGGGTTTTAATTTTTAGAAAGATAAAACTTACCATATTTAATTTATAAATGCTGAAGCACTTATTAATTTAGAGGCCTCGCCATTGGTCACACTAACCAATTTGGTCACACTAAATTGGTTAGTGTGACCAATGGCGAATATTCCACAGAATATAAAACTTAAGATATGGTACTAGAGGCACTAAATATAACTTTTAAGTTCACGATAGCTCCAATCAATCAGTTGTTTGAAAGGGTTTCATTGAGAAGAAATTTCTGTAATTACCTTTTAACATACTGTTGAGGAAAATAATCTATTAGTCGTTCCTCAATTAATCAGACCAGTGAAAAACCAAGTGAGAAATCAAACACAGC
>CAEGAG010210803.1:0-11789 GCA_903067065.1 Brachyrhaphis terrabensis
ACACACTCATCCAGCATCAACATCCGTCCTCTGAGACACTTTGAGGACGTGACAGCAGCTGTGTCAGAGCTCAGAGACTTAATGATGGACATCCTGAGAGACTCATGGACAAACATCTCACTGATGGTCCCTGAAGATGATTTAATAACAGAACCAGAACCAACAACCAGAGCTGGATTCTTAAAATATTCACATGAAATCACCCTGGATCCAAACACAGCAAACACACGACTGGCACTATCAGAGGGGAACAGGAAGGTGACACTGATGCAGCAGCATCCGTCTGATTCTACTCATCCAGACAGATTCACTGATAAGCCTCAGGTTCTGAGCAGAGAGAGTCTGACTGGACGACGTTACTGGGAGGTGGAGTGGAGCGGAAAACTAGTTCGTGTTGCAGTCGCTTACAATAGTACCAGCAGAGCAGGAAGGATGAATAAATCTTTATTTGGAGGTAATGGGAAATCTTGGGCATTAACTTGTTCCCAAAAAGGTTTTAACTTTTGTCACAATGAGATCTGGACCTCCATCTCAGGTCCAGTTTCCTCCAGACTGGGAGTGTACCTGAATCACGGAGCAGGTCTTCTGTCCTTCTACAGCGTCTCTGAAACCATGACTCTGATCCACAGAGTCCAGACCAGATTCACTCAGCCGCTTCATGCTGGGGTTTATGTAGGGGAGGTTTGCGATTCTGCACAGTTCTGTAAACCCAGATAGATTTCCTCTCTTCTCTCTGATTATTGATCAGGGTTCATTGATCTGATGCTTCAGCTCTGCTGTTCAGATTTTCTCTGTTTAAATATATTTCTCTGTGTTTTCTTTCATTCTTTAAAGACAGACATATTACTCCAAAACAAAATGCAAACTTCTTTGGCTCTGATATTTTGGATGTATTTAGACGTTCTGGTTTCTCTTCCACGGTTCTGCAGAACAAATATTGTTCTTGTTTAAATCAGTTGAGATTGTAGTGAACTGAACATGCTTTTGTTTTCTTTGTTATAATCCAAAGAAACTGAAATCAACATCAACTATGAAGTGATCCTGTTTTTGTCTAATTCTTCAGATGTAGAAAAACTGTTTTGTGTCTTTCTTCATTAAAACATCTTGATTATAAATAAATGCTAAAGGTTTTCTCTTCATTGTTACAATACATGCTGGGTTCTGTCAGCCAGTGGTGAGGATTTGATTGGCACAGACATGTCCTCCTGTCAAAAAGCCACACAGTTTGCTGCAGGCGCTAATTCAACACTCATAACTTCTCACAGTTTTAATAGAGAAAAAAATGTAATCTGGTGACTAATCTAGAAGACTTGTAATATTTCAGAAACATTTATTTCAGATTTAAAAACATCACAGTAAAAATAATGTAGGTTCATTTTTACAAATTTAAATAAAATATTTTCACATGGACGTTGCCATGTTGTTTATGCTGCAATGCATCCTGGGTAGATGACACATGCTAGTTGCTAGCTCCATTTAGCCAAAACAAAAAACATTTTGCATATGAAAAACGTTTAGCCCTTCCAGTTTGAACCAGAGCACATTGAAATTAAATTTAATACAGACATCAGAAGGAGAGACGAAGATGAGGAGAACCAAACAGATGAAGAGAAAAGACCATCACTGAAACAGCTGATGTAGCTGCGTGGCGATGCTAACCAGAAGGAGAGCAAAGCTGCTAACAGCTCCAGTTAGCAGCTTACAGTTAGCGTCAGGATCAAAACACTTTCCCAAAGTTTCTGTGTTCTGATTTGGTGATTGCTTCTACTAATGATGTTAGCTCCTGCTAATGACGCTAGCAGGATAATGATGTTAGCTCAAGGTAATGGTGTTAGTTCTTCCTAATGGTGTTAGCGTGTGCTAATTGTGCTTGCCTTGGTAATTCGGTTAGCTCCTGCTACTGGAGTTAGCTGCTGGTTATTGTGTTAGCTCTAGCTAACATAGAAAACAGTAGATCACAAGTCAATGATGTTAGCTTGTTTCAGTCGACATCTTGTCTATAGCAAAACATGAAAACTTCTCAATCAATCCAGACATTTCATCCTCCTCCCCACATTGTCTTGTGTTTTGTTTGGAGGCTTTAGGTCCACTTTGACCTGCCCGCGCCGTCGACCCAGCATGCATTGCACAGGTGAAAAAATGGAGACCTCTATAGGTAAAAAAAACCCAATACATACACAATTTCTAAAGGAATTATGGCCTTTTAAGTGTCACAAAGAACTTAAACTCTGTTTTGACTGGATTATTACATTCCAACCTGTAGTCACCTGGCAGAACTTCCCTCTGAGGTTCTGCACCGAGTGAACAAACTGGACCTCTGCTTCAGTTCCAGCGTCACACACTCTGGGTTTTATCGCTTTTTAATTCAGCAGCAGCAAATCAGAGCTCAATTCAAACACACACACACATATTCTGACCTATTTAAAACGCTACGACAAACTGTGGGATCCAGGAGAAGCTGGAGGAGATGAAACCTCTGCAGATAGGACGCGGCCGGCGCTAACGCTTTGTTTCTGGAAGCGGTAATCCATCTCTGACAGACGCGTCAAACCATGCGAGGCTTTTCAGGAGTCAGCCCCGACACTGAGGGCAGAATAACAGATTAGCAACCCTAATTTGTCCTGAGGTTTTAATGGCTGAAATTATATGCAATCCTCCCCCATCTTCCATCAATCTAAGTGTTTCCGTGGTCGGTTTGATTTCACATTTATAGGCAGCCATGTGCTTCCAATTTCTCCTGAGGACTAATAAAGACCACTTGAGACGGCGGGCGTTTTGACTGGGTGATTTTTCTCCTCTCAGTTCTGAGAACCTCCGCTGGATGTTTGACAGCTCCAAAAGCGGCTCCGGCAGGTTCACGTTTCACCCGAGTTAGCCGGTTCCCTAACCCGACCCAAATGTGGACGGAGGACAAACAGAGCGGGCCGCGGCCTGGATCCAATAAGCCTGTTAGGCTGAGGGGAGCAGCGCGCCGCCGCTGTCAGGAGACGTTAGTGTGACGCCGCAGCGGCTTTAATGAGCGCCATCACAGCGCTGGGACTCTGCTTCCTGTCAGAAATCAAGGTGTTTCCGTTGGTTACGCCTCGAGACGCTAACCTGTAAACAACACGGCGTCCTGACGGGAATCAGACGGAGTTCAGCTGAGTTGTTTCAGAAAACAGGCGACCTTCTCACATTCACTCCAACCAAAATAACCCGACATTTCAAAACAGAGGCTCTTTGGTTATTCATAAAGATTAGCGCTTAAATGATTAATAACTTAATATGAGGCTCTGGGGAGAGACTCCTATTAACCAGCCTTACTGGTGTGAATGCAACCAGTAACATTCACACCAGCACTGATCAGTCCGCCCCGACCCGACTCCGGTCCGCCCTCACCCGACTCCGGTCCGTCCCGACGCGACTCCGGTCCGTCCTAACGCGACTCCGGTCCGCCCCGACTCCGGTCCGCCCTCACCCGACTCCGGTCCGCCCCGACTCCGGTCCGCCCTAACGCGACTCCGGTCCGTCCTAAGGCGACTCCGGTCCGCCCCGACGCGACTCCGGTCCGTCCCGACCCGACTCCGGTCCGTCCCGACCCGACTCCGGTCCGCCCTGACCCGACTCCGGTCCACCCTGACCCGACTCCGGTCCGTCCTAACGCGACTCTGCCCTGACCCGACTCCGGTCCGCCCTGACCCGACTCCGGTCCGTCCCGACCCGACTCCGGTCCGTCCTAACGCGACTCCGGTCCGCCCTGACCCGACTCCGGTAATATTGTAACTTTTTGTTATTACTTCAACCTTTTTCTGGTATTATAACCACTTTATTCTATATTCTGATAATTTGTTGTAGTAAATAAGAATCATTAGAAGAAATCCTGGAAAACAGAGACGCTGTAAAAACGTGGAAGATGTTCTGGTTGCTAAAATATTTATTTCTTGTATTTGTAAAAGTTTAGTCTGGACTTTGTAAAGTGGATAAAACAGTTTGTGAAAATGTTCAGATGTTCTTTAGATGCTGATTTTCTCTGACTTGAACAGAACCAGGTCCGGTTCTTCAGGAAGAAACCGGCTCAAACTCCAGGTTCTGTTCTGGTTTCCCATCTTTTCATCTTCCTCAGTGATTCAAACCGGACTCTTCCAGAATAATCCCAGCTCATCAGAACCAGAACCCCTGTCCTAAATGGGCAGAACCTCCTGAGCGATATCAGAACCGTGATGATCCTGGCCGGGCTCCCAGAACCCGTCGGCCCGGTGAGGAAAGCAGAACCAGAACCACTGCGGCCCGATGTCCTCCAGCGTTCAGGAACACTTGATCCCAGCATATCCACTGGTTTTGATGGAAACCAGCAGAAAGATTTCAAAGAACCACAACAGCCCAGATGATTATCCGTCGGGTCAGAACGGGAAGAAGCTGGGTTCGCTCGGTACGCGGCCATAATTACGGAGAGCTCATGCCTTCGTTTTGATTCATATCATGTATTATTTGAGCTGCTTTGATGATCTGCTCTGAGAAAAGCAGCTATGTAAAAATAAATTCCAGAGAAATACGGGGAAGAAAATGCCAGTGAAAAAAGAAAAACTACTCAGAAATAAAATAAAAAACACAAAAATCCCAATGAAATTAAAACAAAGAAGAAAATAAATCCAGTGAATAAAGGGAGAAAAACTGCAGTGGAAAGAAAAAAGTCTCCAATGTAAAATAAAAGAAACTTCAGTATCATGAATAAATTGTGTTTTACATCATAATTAGGGTAAATTTCCTGGTAATCAATTAACTGGTTGCTATGGTGATTGGTGAAACAGATTTACCCTCAAACAAAATGGAGCTTTATGAAAAGTGGAGTTAAAATAATTCAGAGAATCAGAACCGAAACAAACATTTATTTTCATGCATCATCAGTGTTTTCTGTAGGAGATCTGAGACGTCAAACAGAACCTTCTGGTCCGGTTTCTCCAGAACCATTCACTGGAATATAATGGGAGTTAATGAGTGGGTGGGTCCCTCTGAACCCTGGCCTCTGATTGGTAATTCTAACCTTAAACAAAAACATTTAACATTTTTAATCTCATCTTTTTAATTTTTAATAAAATAAAACTGAAAGAGTTTCAAATCTTTTTGATTGTAAACTTTAATAAAAACATTTGTGGGATCCTGCATTAACACGTGTTGCTTCTGGTCCTGATTTAAAGTCACGGTCACCAGGATAAATCCGCGCCCATTCACACGCCGCTCCGTAATTCACAGCTCATATATGGAAACGCCAAGCGGCCTGTTTGGATGCATTAAAGGCATGACTCAGCCTTATGAAGCCATTAAACGTTAAAAACGGTTTGACCCCGGGTTAAAGACCCGGAGCCGCTCTAAAAGCTGTCAGTCTCAGGACGCCGTCCAGATTTTTTCACCTGCGTTTCCAGAAAATCCTCGCAGGCGTCCAGGAGGTGAGTCACTCCCCCAGTAATTACCTCAGCCGGCCTAATTAGAGCTGACAAAGTTTAAAGGTAAAAGCCCACCTGCCTGTACGCTATAAACGGCTGCTTTTGATTGGACCACATGGCTCACCGCCCAGGGCTCCACCTCATCAGGGGAGGCTCATAAAAAACCCAACAAGTTTTCTACTGATTCCATGCATCGATATGAGCACAGTTAGATAATAAGGTCATAAACAGCTAATAACCCAGTTATTCTGGGTCAAATTAAAGGCACATTTCACCTAGTTTGAAGAAATCTGCTCAAAAGATCCATTTCACGTCACTGGGACATATCGGGAAATTTAGCGTCCAACACTGGAGGGCAAAAAGACGATTCTTTACATCCCAATGCTGCCGCGTTAGAACCGTTAGCTAACTGAAACCTGGAGATGCAGGAATTATTAACTCAGTGCAGTGCGCCACAGCAAAGGAAATTAACGCAGAAAAACCGTTAAAGAATAACTGAAAACCACTTTGATCGCTCCCTGAATCGGCTACGATACACACAGAGTCGCTGCCATAGCAACTGACAACAACGGCGCTTTATGTTTCCGGATTCAACACCCAAAAAACACTCAAACATTTCCCACACAAAGAGCAGAACACTCAGTCTGTTTCAGTGTCATGTTTTCAGTTTTGTTATTTGTTTTGCAATTATTAATAAATGATCGCTGTGGTAGATTAGCTTCCGCTGCCAGTAGCTAAGCTAACACAGCGGTGGTTGATTAGCTAATTTAAACACCTGCCCTACTGATGAGGTGGTGTTTAGGTCGCCTTTTCTTATTTTGTAACTGAACCGAAACACACAGAATTCCACAGCACACCTACATGTCAAGGTTGTCATAGTCAAGCTAGCATAAATGAACTACCTCCCTCGCTATATTTTCTTAATTAAAACTTTTCCTGACCTTGCTATCTAGTTGTTTTAGTGTTGACAATTAGTAATAAAGCAATGGGTCCCTTATTCTTATATATATATCAGCCATACAGTTAAGATGTTGTGCGTTATGTAGCTAAAATAGCTAAAATCAATGCTAGTCATCGTTAGCGAGCAGCTTTTTGCGCCCTCCAGCAGGGAGATGGGTGCGGGGTGCAGCGCACTTGATGTCACGCAGCAACGGGTTTAGATTCATTGGGAAATTATCTATTCTGCTTTAGCACTAGCATTAGCCAAAGTTGGGTTGTAACTAGTTACATTTACTCAGAGTATTTTACTCTGAGGAAGAAATGTGCTTTTAGGAGAAATTTTTACTACGCTGTAGGTTTTAGTTGAGCAAAATTTTTATATTTCTGGATCCTCTACCCACTGGGAGAAACTTTACTGAATGAAGAACAAACTTCGGTTTTTGTTAAAGTTTCATAACTTTTATGTTGAACCATTTTTAAAAAAATTCCACATAACTTTATATTTTGGTCCATCTGATGATGCAAATTTTAAATATTAAATGATTAATGTTTTGACTTTTTTTACTTTTACTTGAGTAAAAATATGTTAATGTTGAGCTAATTTAGTCTAATTTTTGGCTCCTCTTGCCTCTCTGACATTAGCTTAGCTTAGCTTAGCATAGCTTAGCATAGCTTGTGTGTGGAACAGTTTGCCCTCTGTTTTGCTGACTCTGTGGCGCTTTTTAAAAAGCAACTGAAAACACTTTTACTTTCCCAGGCTTTGCTTCATTCTTTGTCTAATTTAAGGTCGACTTTAATTGTACATCGTTTGTGATTTTGCCTGTGAAAAGTGCTCTATAAATAAACCACACTTCACTTAGAAAAGCATGAAGACGCTAAATCTGAGAGCTACGTGGAAATGTGTTTGGATGGTGAAACGCTGAGGGGAAAACGACGTCAGCAGTGAAATTACAGTGGCGCTTCTGCAGAGGGAAGCGTTTCCACCTCATCTTTCCAAACACACCTAACCAGTGATTAAGAGACAAGCCTGAACGCCTCCGACACACAGCTGAAGGCCAAACCCAGACATTCATGCCTCCATCACGCAGACACGTTTAATGAAAATCTTTCTTACCTGTTCAAACTCTCTGAGGCTGTGCATCTGGACCGAAGGACCTTTTCCTGTTTCATCACACGAGAAATCTGACAGAAGAAAAACAAGCTGTAATTTAACAACAAGGTTTCAAAAATTCTTCATTTAATTTGTCTTAAGAGCTTCCAGCAGATCTTTGAATGCTAACGTTTTAGATTAATGTCATGAAACGCAAGAAAAGATGAAAAACTGTTTATTTGTCCCGTTTTAAAAGGAATGCTGTGATCTGACTACTAAAAACTTAAGTTGATTTCTGCAGAACATTTCAGCAACAAGGCAGTTCAAAGAGCTTTACATGACAAAAACAACTTACAAGCGCTGCATTACAGTACTAACATAAACAGAAGTCATAAGATGTTGTAATCCAGATTATAATGAATGAAAATCCAGTTATTATGAATCAAAGGCAGCTCTAAAAAATGTTTTACATTTGATTTATCCAAAAACAACATCAGCTCTTTAATCCTGGAAATGTTCAGTGGGTGATAGAAGGCCGACTTTGTAACCGTCTTTATGTGACTCTGAAGGTTCAGGTCTGAGTTCATCACCCCGACTTCAGGCTAAGCTGCTGTAACAGGGCAACACACCGTTAATTTATTTATCTTCATAAATATACGAGCATCCCGTTAAGAGAAGTGGGCGGGACTAACGGACTGACCCAGGAAAGGCTGACCAATCAAATAAGCTGTTTCATTATTTCATGTTGATCTGCAAATCTGAAATATTATGAGAAATATTCTAAATATTTGTGGGAAATTTTCATGACTCTAGTTTATAACGATGATGCAAACTCAGCATTTTTAATAGTTTTCATGCATTTGTTACAGTTTTATTGTGAGAGTTTTTATTTTTAGATTTGTGGCACATCTGGGCTTCCGTAGTTGGCAGTTTGATATTAGTGCTGCTGGAGCTGGAACACTAAGAGCTTCCAGGGGAACATATGTGGCTCGTTCAGCTCATTATAAACTGATTATAGATGGAAATATTCAGACATATTTATAAACTGTGAATAAATACGTCCACATGATGTTTATAGACGCAGCAGATCTGCACCAGGAAGGATCTGAGTTTTATTGCTTTAAAGGTCTGACGGTTCTGGACACATTTATTAAAGAGATTCATGTTGAAATCTCATGAGATTTCAGGAAGATTCTTTATTTTATTGGACAAAGTGGATTTTAATAGCTGGCATTTTCTGGTAAGAACATGAAGACCTGGTTTGAATTTTGAGGAAAATCTGAAATATTTACACACTTATATGATAAACTGCTGAGTTTCTTGGACCTTCCTGTTGTTCTGTTTGCTGGTCGACCAAAAACCAGCAGCTGCACCACATTTACCTCCATATTTGACTCTGTATGTATAATTATGAGCCATGCAGATCAGAGCAGCCTGTTTGTTACAAACCAGAAAAGAAACTGTTAGGTTAGTTACTTTAAATATAAATTCACGAATCCTTAATAAATAATAACATTATTTTAGATATGAACACCTAAAACATGATAGTGTTTTACTTTAAATAAAGAAAAAAGTTTCCAGAGCCAAACTGAAATCAGGTTTTGATGCTGCAGCAGCAAGTCTCTCTGTCATGATAAGTTTTACTGGAATTGTCCCACAAGTTACTGAAATAAACAATAATATTGTGGTTTTGAGATCTCCAGATATTTGATGGTAATGGGATAATAATAGTGCAAGAACACATTCTAAAAGATCAACAAACTTTAAATTCTGATGAACATTTAACACTGGAACTGGAAAACATTTTAAAGATCCAAAATAAATAAATAAAGCAACAGAAACAAATAAAATGAATTATGAAGTCTCTGTAAACAAAATTATCCTTAAATACTGTTTAGAGAGCAAAACACCAGACTGAAACTTTTACCATCCAGGTTTTGTTAGACAGAGAAAAAGCAAAGAAGGATCAATCACTTAGACAAGGAAGTGATTGTTTTAATTGATTTATTGCTTTTTGTGACAGGCGTAGCAGCAAGGAGGGAAAAGTTTCAGGAAGTTCTTACCCATCATGGGTCCGAGGCTCCTGGGCCGGGCCGGTTTCTCTGCAGCGCCGTGCCTGAAACCAGAGACAGGGTCAGTCAAACCGTCCCAGAACCCGGTCTCCTAACGCAGATCGTCCAGATGCTCCTGGAGCGGAGCAGGAATCCTCCAGAGGCGCTGCAGCAGGGCGGGCTGCAGCAGAGCGGGCTGCAGCAGGGCGGGCTGCAGCAGGGTGGGCTGCAGCAGAGCGGGCCGGGCCGGCCGCGCCGGCGCTGACCCGTCAGGCTGCTGTGGGTCCTGAGTCAGCGCATGCCTCAGGTCACACCGCCGTCACTCACCAATGAAGACGCAGTAAACAGACAGAGGAGTTTCCTCAAACCGCTCATTACCGGCTGGATCCAGAGGAGACTGCAGGCACCGCTTCAGAACCTCAGCAGCGGTTCTGGATTACTTTAACTGGACTTCAGAAATCAGCACAGTTCATATGAACAGAACAAAAACTAGCTTCAGTTTAATTTCTTCAGTCTGTTTTGATGCAGCATCTTCATAGGTGGAACTGAAATCATTTATTATTCACTGACAGGAACAAACACCCAGAGTGTGTTAAACACACACATCCTCCTCATGACGCAGCGTCAACCAGTACGGTTAAAATCAGCAGTTAGCTTTAGCTTCCACAAATTACCATGTTAGTCTTTTGCTTTAGCATTAGCTTATGCTAAATACAGGTTATGTAGCTTTAGCATTAACAGTCTGAAGCAGTTTATGCTTTTGATCTTTAATAATGTACAGATTTGATAAATGTTTGTTTATTTTACAGCAGGTAAAACAAAACAACAAAAATCACAGAAAAACAAATTTTTGTAGCTTTAATGTAATAATTTTTGTTTCCTGTTTAAATTTGCCACTTTTGGCAAAAAGTTTGGACTCCACTACTTTAAAGGCACAGTGCATGTAAATAATAATAATAAATGTAACACAATAACATTTATTATCATTATGTAAATAATAACATCATTACTGTGGTTCTGTCATGGTTTATCTCAGCTGTGACATAAAACCAGCTCATTTCTAGCAGCTCAGAGTTGAATCCAGATGATTTCCTGACAGGATCAGCTGTGGCCGTCTGAGCCTCTGAGCTGAGGAGGCAGAAAGTGTGCAGAGCTACAACCGTTAGCGGTCGTTCTAACTGCAGGACGGCTGCAGAGAGCCGCGTTTGGACCCGTCCACTGCACAGAGATACCTCCATCCCCACAGGTTCAGAGTCAGCAGCTTACCGGCCCCTGTAGAGGAATCCACTCATGTCTCCTCAGGTAAACACCTGAACACCTGGGCTGGTTTAGACTCCTGACCCGGTCCGGTCCGGTCCCAGAGCAGCAGCGGGGCGCAGGGAGGAGCTTCCCTGCGACGTGGCAGAGCAGCAGCGCGGAGAGGAGGTGAGCAACTCCGGGGAGAAAAAGGTACAGAGAGCGGTCTGTTTCAGCGCCTCACTGGGTGTGTGAGTCAGTGAGTGTGTGTATGTGTGTGTGTGTGAGTCAGTGAGTGTGTGTATGTGTGTGTGTGTGTGTGGGTGAGTCAACATGTGGACAAACCACCGTAACGTCTTTCCACTCAGACTCTGAGACAGTCGGTCTGTTTGCCTGAGGTTCATCCTGAATGCAGGGTGGATCCCCCCTCCTCCCCCCTCCAGGTGTGTGTGTGTACCTGTCTGAGCAGGTACCAGCTGGAATGTCTCTAATCTTTGACTGGCAGTCGTGCAAGAGAATCACAAACAGACTTGATTGTTTCTGCTCTGACTGGATCAGAACCGGGTCAGAACCTCCTCTGTTCTTCCACACACAGGAAGGTGTGGCTCCCCACATCAGAGCTCCAGTCCAGTCCAGTTCACCTGAGGAACTGGGCTGGAGCTCCAGCAAGCAAAACGCCCAAAGCAAAAATAATAAGAAATAAAATCATCTTATTTATTTCCTGCAGAGTCACTGGATTTAAAATCAAGCAAACCTGGATTAGAGAATAAGGGAATAAAATTATAACATGATGGAAAGATGAAAAAAGTAAATAAATAAAAAGCTGGATGCTTTTGTTTGTCTTGATAAACGGCAGAACCGTTTCCTAACGTTTTGGGTAATTACTTTTGAGTTTATTTGGTCTAGAAAATCTTTTACTCTAATCCTAGCTATGAAACGAGAACCACAGAAGAATTAATGTCATACAGTGTTTTAGTTTTGGTTTGCTTTAGTTAAGAAGTGGCTGAATGTTTACAGCTCTACTTACTGTAACATTAAATCATGGTTGTTAAA
>CAEGAG010210823.1:0-25625 GCA_903067065.1 Brachyrhaphis terrabensis
AAAAGAGTAAAAAGTTCCACTCATCCAATAAGTCAAACTTTGAACACTCCCTGTGATCCTGATCATGCTCGCCTGAGTCAGGATGCGATGATGTTTTAAATTAAGCAGGACTCTGGGAGCACATGACTCTGTGGATGTGACATCATCCTGAGGGTGCAGAGCGGAAACACATGTCTGCTCTAAAGACCGAGGGTGATTGGAGCAGGCTGACAGCGAGGCTTTACCCAAATGTGTTTTGCGTGTGTGTGTGTTGCTGGGGTGAAGCGCTGAGGAATGTCTACAAGTTCATCACAAATTCAAACATGAGAAAAAGCTTCTGAAGAGTTGGAAAACTTCTTGGGGTAATTAAAGGTTTCAGGAAAAATGAGCAATGAGCCTTAATCAACCCCAAAACATGAACATGTACAAACTTAAATAATATTCTTATGTAGCATAAAAGTATTGGATTGGGGCTACACCTCCAACAATATCACTGTCAAACGCGGAGCTCCACAAGGATGTGTGCTTAGTCCGCTGCTATTCTCTGTATACCTGGAATTGTATGGTGACTCACGGACTGTACCAGGACCGTTGTTCAACTACTTTAAATTAAATTCGATTTATTTGGATAGAACCAATTCACAATAAATGTAATCTCAATTCACTTTACAATAAAAACTTATCCTGATCATGCTCAAAATATATAATCAGAGAGAAGAAGGTAAATGTTTCATTTCCATGGCAGACAGATAAGGACTCTGATCTCATTGCCTCCAAAGACGGCACAACCACTGGTTGGTTTTAGGGGATCTGGTTGGTTTCAATGGGTCCTCCCCCACCCCATCCAATACATGAAAATATAATTTGAAAACTGCATTTCATATCTGTTCTAATAATCTTTATTTAATTTATTTGAATGATTTTAAACATTTAATTATGATATAAACGAATGAAAGAAGGAATACAGATCAGATGATTTTTACTTTGTACTTTAAATATTTAATAATTAGTTTTGCTCTACTAATAATAATACTTAATATTTTCCAATTCTTTTCACTTTTTGCACAGCTGTGAAAAGCCAGGATGCATTTCACTGTGCTTTGCACTTATTTAACCACACATGGAGATCTACAGGTGTTATATTCAGACTGACAAAAGGCGTGAATCGTCAGACATGCCTGGCTGTTCATGGGAAGGAAGTGATGTCATGGCGTGCAGATGGAGCATCCTGAAAAAGACCGGAGCAGAGAATAGACTGGCCTCTCTCTGCATGGAACAGGGAGGGGTAGTAAGGGGTATTAAGTGCTAGCAGCCAAAAAAGTTTGCGCAGAATCTGAAACTTGACTGACTTTAAAGATCAGGGGGCACTGGGTGTCACGGCAGATGGAAACTGCTGCTGGGGGAGGCAGAAGTGTGAGAGACACTTGCACACAGCGCTGAGGATTCTTGGCATTGCAACCCACTGACAAACAATCCTAACTTTATCCTGTGAGCTGGGCCAACTGAATGGCGGCAGTGTGCAGAGTTTACCCACCAAGGGGGGCTGCAGCTCGCCCCAACCTAACTCTGTTCCCATCCGAATGCTGTGATGTCTGAGGCTGAACTGTCAACTGCATTTATCATCATTTCTGTATCGGTGCCAGTGAATCTTTCCTGAAAATCCCCCCAAAAATAATCTACAGAATTTGGGGGCTAGCAAGCAAACCTGCCAGTGTTTCTTTTGTTAGACTCGGTTGGTATTATGATTCTAGCACGGCATCAAAAATGTTGCCTTAGAGATTTACAGTCTGACACATGCTGATAATTACTACCAGATACACGGGGATTTTCTACAAGCCTTTATTTACTTTCTTATAAACTTAATCAACTACAATTACAAACATTTTAATGAAAAATCAGCATGTGTTTAATTTGGCCAAAGTGACACGTTGAAACAGCTCCACAACATCCAGATCAAACCAAGTTGCCTGTTGTTTTAACATCATACATGAATTCACACTGACAAGTGGGGAAATTTGAAAAGATATGTATATTTTTAAAAACCACAATTATTTGCAATCTTAGTTACTTTAAAATAAATGTAACTGACCCCCTTTTTTAAATCATACTTTGATTATTCAAGGTTAATCTAACTGTCCAGGAATGAATGTAATCCAAGACTTCTTGTTTCCTGAAGCATAAACATGATGTAACATTTAGATCCTGATTTCTCTTTGTGATGTGAAAGACAAGACAACATGTAATTTAAGTCATCTGGGAACAGCTGCTCGCCTGAAATTGTCCATATCTATCGAATGAGCAATAATTGAAATGCTTATAATTGGAAACAAAAGTTGGAGAAAAAACCACATTCTTGCCACCATGCAATGACAAAGTCAAGAAAAAAATGTGCCAGTAATTAGCTTCGATATCCATTAACATCTGTGTTGTTGACTCTAGTGTTTTGCCATTACTATATCATAAATTACTGCATTGCTTAGATGAATCCAGCTTCTCAATATACAGCTCTGGAAAAAATGAAGAGCCCACTGCATTGAACCCCATTGAAATCCTCACGATTATTCCACCAAATATTGATTTCTGAACTCTTCTTGATTTAAAACATTAGTATTGTTGTTTCTGAATGAACATGAGCTTGTTTTCTTTGCATTATTTGAGGTCTGAAAGCACTGCATCTGTTTTGTTATTTTGACTATTCCTCATTTTCTGCAAATAAGTACAAAATTTCTGCTTGGAATTTCGGAGACATGTTGTCAGAAGTTCATAGAATAAAAGAACAATATTCATTTTACTCAAACATATAGCTATAAAAAGCAAAATAAGAAAAACTGGTCATTTTAAGTGGTCTCTTAATTTTTTCCAAAGCTCTAGGAAACCTTATAAGCAATATGACTTTTGATCCTGACTTGTGGGAAACGTTGTAACCGTCTCAGTTTAAGATTAACAGGAAGAATTTGCTGATGTGAAGCTACTTCAGAGAGCTCCTGTCAGGAATTATGGGCTCATATTAGCTTGTTTAAGAGTTTTGATGGAGACTTTATTTATCAAAATGTCAATTTAAAATGGGAAATTGTACTGTAAATTTGATTCTTGCTTTGCCAAAAGGGACCACAACATGATTAAGTGCATTCAATGTAGAGGATCATATTTTGCAAATTCTTCAAGGGAAAAGGAAAAACTTTCCAGAAGTGGGTTTAAGTGATGCTACCATCCTGGGCTTACCTTCTCACCCCCATGTAACTCATCAAGAAGACGTCTTTCACGTCTTATTGTGTCCAGTCCTTTCTACATTCCTAGAACAGGACAGGAAGCACGATATTGAAAAAAGGGTTTGGGCCATGCTCTTCATCAACACTAGGGGAGTGTTGAAGATTTCCGTAGGGGTTTCAGAGGTCTGGTGACTCATTCAGGAGGACCCTGGTCCAATCTGATGGAGGTTTGTTTAGTCAGGGCTCAGAAATATTATTGGGTTTTCCACATCTCTATATCGCTCTCTGGCTGCTTGGCTGTCCAGCTCCCACAATCATTCTCCAGTTGCAGGGGACTGGGAATACTGGCTACCAGTTCTCTGAACATGATCTGGTTATAATAACCGCATGATTTGGTGCTGATATTGATCTGAGCAAAGCCTTTATATCTTGATGTAACGCCAGATTTATTGGAATACTTAGGAGGAGGGAATTTTCCCGAAATCAAAACCAACTTGTCTTTATACAGTTTAATAAAAAATAAATAAAAAATGGGGTCTTGTCAAAACATATAAATCTACTGCTTTGTTCTGCCAGTTTTCACTTCAGAGACATGAGTGTTTTCCTCCAAAACATGGTAATCCTTATAAAGTTTCAATGCCAGTCATAAAGGAGCCATCAAAAAACATCATGGGAGCATAAAACCAGCCTTTTATTAATATTTTTCTTCTGATTTGATCTGTAAAGACAAATAAGATGGTTATAAGAGTTGGTTGACTAAAACTAGTGTCTCAACATATTTTAATTAGGTTTAATTGTTAATATTTTTACAGTATTGTGTAACAGAAGTGTAAAATTAAATTATAACTTTTGGAGAATACTTGGTATACATTTAATATTCCCTGATTAAGCAATGTAAAGGAGTGAAACAAAAGATTTTTGAGTTAATTGCATGAGAACATTTCCAAGTTGTAAATCACACTTCAGAAAGTTATGAGAGAATTAGATCTGAGTGTTTCCTGCTGTTTTGTTGATTAAGTTAATTCCTGAATAATCCATCAGCTCCCACAGTGAGAAATAAAGCTGAGCAGCTCCATTTCTCATGAAATTATTTTGTCTGTCTACCAAGAGGTCTAAAGTTTGTCAGAAGCTGTGGCGCCTCCAGGGGAACCCCAAGAAAGAGAGGGAGAAAAAAAAAAAAACACTTTTTCCATGTGAAAATATCAGAGAGTTCCTATTTATCTTTCTTTATTACATTCCTCTGAGATATTTCAGTCGATAAACATTTTGAACTATCTAGGAGTGTTGACTCTGGCTGGTATGTTGTGTGCTTCAAATTCCATATTTTCTAGACAATTAAATATAAAGCACAACAAACGGATTTGGAAGAATCTCATTTGTCAACTTGAGCGATCTTCCAGATTTCCAGACTCTGAAATATTCATATTTGGACACCTCACCGTAATGAAACGAAGCTTCGGACTCCTTCCCCGAAGTGGATTTGGTGAGTCAGTTTAAACCGACCATTATTGTTTTCCCAATTTTGCTGAATTTTCCCCAAGTTCTGGCTCGAGTGAAGGAATGTTCATTGCTGTTTACAGCAGTGAATGAAAAGCTTTTCTGTTCAGCCCTTTTCATCACAGTGTTACACATTTCTGCCACATTACATCTCAGTGTCCAGGGTATGCAAAACAAAGTTAGGAAATTGAAACTGACAGAGTTACAGATCCAAAATGAAAAGCATAAGTAGACTTTGTTAATCTGGCTGCCCAAACAAACTTAGTATTTATCATGAAAACCATTGTTTAACCAAGAACCCGATGATGACAACCCAATGAGGACAACAACAGATTTGCCCTGATCCCAGCAGAGCTTCTCAAAATGGTGTGGAAATGTTAAATATGATCTAAAACAATCTCAGTACATCTATGAAAAAGTTTCATTACATTAATTTTAAGCTGAATTTGCTTAGCATGTCCCAATCAAGATTATTTTTCGCTCCGTTTTAATTTTACTTGTTGATAATTTGGCTTGTAGCATATTTTACAGCAGCTACAGTTAAGTGTGTGATGGATGGATTACGTGATGGCCAAGGGCAGAGCTCCTCCAACACAGAATCAGAGTGCGGTCCAAGGATGTCACACTGATCCTGTGTGCGCTTTTACAATTTTTTTCTTGTGTGGTTTCGGAAATTGACGGTCTAACAGGACAACTCCTTAATGTCCCACAGTCCGACCGTGACATTTGCCACACTCTTCCTGAGCTAATGCTGGGAGGTTTAAGAAAAGCGTGCCAAGCAGGCTACATAACTGAGACAGGAAGGGGGGTCCAGCACCCAATACTGTCTCTCACAATCTCACTGTGAACGTCATCGCCCAGAAGAATAAGCATTTTGATTTGTTAGATCAACAAAATAATGCTAGTGGTTGGAAGTGTAGTTCTAAAGGTTTTGCAAAAGAAAAAGGATTGGGATTTCATTAAATTCAGAATGGAATATGCAGATGTACAGTTTGTTCCGTATCACTATGACATAAAGACCAAATAATACAAAACAAGTATCAGCAGTTGAGTTTAATCATGGACGCCAATGCTGGAAAAAAAAAATAAAATCCTAACATCAGGTATATGATGTTTTGTCACTGTGATGGATTTAGTGTAACTTGATGAAAAAAAAATCAACATGAATTTATTTTAGTTTAACGTAAAACTTTAAAGGACCTTAAAATTGTCAGCCAGCTCTGTAGCTTCAGACTGTCCCAGCGTTTACTGTCGTCAGAGATGCAGAACAGTGATAAAGCACTGCTAAAGTTTACAGTGGCAGCCAACTCGGACCTTTGGTACTTTGCCAAAGTGATGTAACACAGTAACCTGGTTTTCATGGCTCAGTGGAGACTGAAACATTAATGATTTGATTGGATCAAAATGCTTTTCCTCATCTTTGTAATCTTTTTGTTTTCATCCTTATGCTTGGTTGAGGCCAACCATCAGAAGCCCTGCATTAGCCCATCTTCTTTAATATTTAGGTTACGGTTAAAGAGTATGTATATCAAGATGACAGCGATACTTTGTTGCTGTAATGGTGTATGTGTTTAAAAGATTACATCATCTCATGATCTGTTTGCAGGAAGCTTGAGGAGGAGTCTCAAAGCATCCTCTCCAAGCCGGAGATGCCTCCTCTGCTCTGAGACTTCCTGGACCTACAAAAACAGAGTGGGGTTTGTGCGCTGTCAGTGAACCAAGACCGACACAAATACACTCATCAGCCTTTCCCACCTCCCCCAGAATACACGCCATACATTTCCTGTCTTCAACACACACTGGAGACCCCTGAGCAGAGATGACACCCACTCTTTAACATGTCAGCTTGAGCTCAGGAGGGCTCCTTTGTTTACTTATTTTTGTTTGATGGAGCTTTTGGACAAGGTTCCTTTTCCTTTGGGCTGCTGAAGTCTCGTGTGGTGGCCATAAATATTCCGCAGGCTTGAAACGAGCACAGATGTTTGTACAGCCAAGCCTTGCTTTTACTGTTTTCTTTTTCTAAAATGATTCATGATTTCACAGTTTTAGTTCCTCCCACAGGGATCCCAGCACAAGAGGAGGACACACAGCAAACAGTGAAAGTGGAGACAATAGGCGACGATGTGAGTTTTTCTGAAGCAAGACATCACAGCTACGCTTTTTACAGTTCACCTACACTCATGATGGACATGAGTGTAACTGAAGTTTAGATTTTAGATCGAGGAAATAACAACTTTGATGATTTTTTTTAAGGAACTGGATTCACATGTTTAAATTGATTGTGAATTTGTATGCATTTTTATTCAAAAGTATCTCAACTTGATAATGATAAGACTTGTTAGCACAGCACCCAATACTATTGATTAGTTTTGGGAGCAGCTGGTTGCTAGATAGCTCTTATAGAAACGACTTGGCATTTTTTTGGAGTCAGTTCTAACCAATCATAGAGTCAAAGATTATCAGTTCATATTGTTGTATCGCAGCACAAATATTCTGGATGTTCCCAAACTCTCCCCAGGCCTGGAAGGACACCAAAACAGCCGCCTTGACAGGAAAATAAAATCTGTTGAAACATTCAGGAACAGCCAAGGAAAGAATACCATGAACTAGACAAGGAATGTGATTATCACTGTCCAGGATTAAGCCAGCGGAACAAAACCTTTCCTCCAGAGCTGGCACCTTGAAGCTTGACTAAAATTCACAAAGCATTGAGGATCCAAACAATGATTCATGTCCTGTCAACTCGACATGTAAATTTCAGTCAGTTCAATTGTCAATAAAGTGCTTATTGTCTCTTTATGTTTTATTCAACAGTTAGGAGATTGCTAATTGCTTAAAGATATTCCCCCACATAACATCTCCTTGAGAAAACATAGTCCAAGTCTTTATTGTTTCCCTATGTTCAACTTAATGTAAGAATTTATTGCGGCAATATTTTTGAGGGACCATTAAATGCCCGAGACAGTTATTGGCCCCTGTGGTAAAGAAATAATGAGACGAGACATCAGTAAACTCTCGCAGATTGTTACAGAGGAACTCTGTTCGTTTTCAGATGAGAAGTTTACAAATATTGAAATTCGTAACCGAAAAATGTAAGCTGCATATCACCACTGCAAATAGGCAGCTAAATTCTCTAAACAAGTGGGATTTCAGCCTTGATTTCAGTGTTTCAGCTGTTTTGCACATTTCTGGAAGCTTGTTCCAGATTTGTGGTGCATAACGCCTTCCTAGTTTTAATGATTTCCTACTTTCTTTAGATCTACCACATAAAATTTCCAGCAAAATAGTTTGAAGTTTGAGGTAGTGCTGCATGCAAGAACAACAAGTTCTGACTCCTGTTTTATCTGCAGACTGTGAAAGAATAAAGCCGCTGACAGAGGTAGGGGAAAGGTGCCGGACACGTCTCAGCGTTTGAACTATAGTGCACTCAGTGGATTACTGTGCAGTTGAAAAGGAAATCAGACTAAGAGGGGATTTGCACACTAACACAATTCATCCTATTGGCACAGGAACACTGCTTCATTAATTAGCCAAGTTTGACCTGATGGGCATGTTTGCAAACAGCTACATTATTCAAGTTGTTTGTCTTGGGGACATGAAAGCACAAGCAATACTTGATAAACTCCTGGCCACATTCTGATAGATTTTTATTTTTATTTTTGCATGTAAGCCTTTTTTTTTTGTTTAGAGAAACGGGGAAGGTGTTAGTTTTTTCAGAAAATTGAAAACGCAGCACCAACGGAAAGCTCAGAGATCAAAATCGCAGCCTTGAGAAGAACCACAGGATCCTCATGCAGACGAGCCATTTAAATAACTCCTTACTGTGCCCCATGTGTTAGAATCTATTTGTCAACTCTGGATTAAATATATCATAAGTTTCTCAATTCGTCTCTATTGTTTTTGTCTTTAACTTTTGTTGCCTTGAATCATTTTCTTAGTCTCCAGTTTTTTTCCCCCCCCAGATCTGCAGCTCAGGTGTCACACAGTAAAATGGACCTTCAGTTGTCAGGATGGGGTTAAATGTCTTGTGTTTAATTCAGGCTTAGTTTGCTCAGTCATTTAGCTATTTTGGTTGGTACCCCAGTTATTTTGGTCAAAGGTAGTCTACAACTGTGGCACCACCAAACTAGCTCTCAATATGGCACATTTGGCAAGCGTGTGCGGGGGTGTGTGTGTGTGTGGCAGTAAATAGAGATTTAGACACAGCTGAACGTGAAAGGAGGTTCTTAAAGTCTTTGGGTGGTCCGGCTTCTCAGTCTTCTTTCTGGAAGTGGCGACACCAAACAGTGGTCATTATTAGCAGACGAACCACCCTACCAGGCTGGGATTACCTTGCAGCCAGCTGCACATATGAACGTCTAAACAATCCTCCCACCATGTTTTGACATGCTCTATTATAGGTTCTGCATTCTGCACCAGATCCTGAGAGAGAGAAAAAAATGACATCTAAATGAAATCATTCATTTGCTCGTCTGATGTCATCCAAAAATTGCCATAATTGCCGAGCTCTGGCGTCTCTGGTCTGTGACTGGAAGAGACGACAGTGGTGGGAGAGGTGTAGGCTGGAAGGATGTTCTTTGCTGGATCTATCTTAAGTCTGGCTATACAATCATGGGAACACTTTCTTTTCTCCACTCGACCGACAGAGCACACCTATAAGACCCCACTGTAGCTGCAAACACATGGCCCGATTGGAAGCGGTGTGGTCGGATGCAGGAGGCTAATGCTAGGCTTTCAGAGCCAGCAGCAGCAGCAGCAGGGGCTTAGAGTTGCTCGGTGCAGCAGCATGTGGGAACACACAGGTGTAGTTATGCAACTAAGTAAAGCATGAGAGGCACAAATGCAGGCGAAGTGAGACGCACTGAAGAGAACAAGTAAAAAGACGACAGGAATATGGGTCTCTGCAGTTTCTGTAATCTGTTCTGTGTTTTGGTTTTATGAAGGTCTGTTTTGTGTTTTACTTTTTTGACACTGTCTACTATTTCATTCAGCCTTAGTCCAGTGGTTGCATTGGGTCATATGTAATCAAGCTCTGTTTCTACAAAGTGCTTTGCAGAATAAAAATAGACCCTTCACCCAAATGAATCCTCCTACTAAGAATAAAACAAGCTCACAAATAAGAAAATCAGACACACTAACCTTTAATAACACGCATTTAAATGAAATGTTAAATTTTCAAAGCAAATATTAAATACCGGGGTAAAACGTAACAAGGTAATGTACAACCGATAGGGAAAGCAAATAAAATTATGACTAAAAGTAAATTATATGGCTCAATAAAGGCACAGATAACACTAGCAAGCAATATATTACTCTTGCGTGTCAGCTAAAAAACAAAGTCAACAGTGTGCAACTGGGACACAAGCAGAAATGTCAACCCTAAAAATGACGGGACTCTGGAAAGGAAAGCCATGTCTTTTAAGAAAGGGGCAAAAAATCCAAAAGTTTGATTCTCAACATTTAAAATCAGTCATCAGTAAACACTGCATGCAAAATCCAGTCTACTTTTGTTGCCCCTTTAAGGTCCCAGCAGCAATGGAGATTTCAGCAAGTACTTTTATGATTTTTGCGGTGTGCTTATGTGCAATAATCTGTCGGTGAAACCTGTTTGCACGCCTTACAGTTAGGTTTCTTGCTAATTCAAGATGAATACTGCTCTCTTTGTCTGAGGTAAACCAGCCTGTTTTCTAGCCAGCTCCTTCAGCCAGCTCTCTTACATGGATACTTACCTCCTCCTGGCCTCTGCTCCAGCCACTACTTCCTCCCCATTTAGCCTGTGGTAAATACAGTTTCACTTTACCTGTTGACTGGTGTCTTATTTTTGGTTCTGTTAAGACTTATCCCAACAACAGCTTCACTGTAACCTGTGTTAATGGGCTTAAATAAGTGGAGATGTTCGTTTTTAATCTTTTGTTTTTCTAAAAAAAAAAAAAAGTCTACTGGACCTTTATTTTTGTGTTGGCACAGAGAGATTTATACATTCTAAGTAATGTTAGAAGACGTGGACTTTACAATTTTGGAGACTAATCTCAGGCAAGCTGAACAAACAAATAATAATAATAATAATTTCAGCGTCTTCAAACCTCAGTTAGCATGCTAAATTTTGAAGTTCATTTCAGTACAAATAGAAAAAAGACAGAATAAATGACAAAGGGGGAAAGCCTTTGCGAAAAAAAACATGGCAGCAGTTCAGATGTTTGCCAACCCGAGTCACAAATCACCTGGAACAATACGCTTTGAACCGATGTGACCAAGTAAGGGTGTTTGTAAGTCACAATGTTTGGAGACAGCCAAACACAGTATGTCAACACAGACGCATCACTCAATCGCCAAGCATGGTGGTGGAGGGGTTATGGTATGGACTCGTTTGACCTGTGCAGCTTGGAGTCCTTAAGTTGAACATGACCCCTCTATAGAACAAATGTGAGAGCATCTAAACTGGGTCAAGCCAGGCAGAAAATTACTACTTCAAGTTACTTTTCCAAAACATAGATCTACAAGCTATTGATTAATGGGTTGCGCTAATATTTTCATTGAAATTTGACAGACTTTGACACTTTCTTTTCCCAAGCCAGCAGCTAACTGCCAGTTGAAGAAAAAAAGCATAAAAATAGTTGGATTGTGTCTGAGCTGAACAATGACTGCATGACTCATCTGGACTGCCTAAATCAGTCTGGAAAATGGTTAAATCACGATGTTGCGGTTTCTTTACGGCTATGTTTTTGTACTCTGGAGTCTGAACTTTCACACAAAGCTGAAATGTTTGTAGTGATGGGAATAATTTCAAACCTTTATCGTGTTAGAGATTTTTTTTAAAAGTGGTAATGCAGTCATTTTGTGTTTTTTTATTGAGTTGCTCACCAAGGCAGTGAGGACAACTACAATGATGTCATGAGATATTTGCATTTGAAATAAGCTTCTCCCCTTGTGCCTGTTCTCTATCTCGCTCAGTGGAGCCCCAAAGGAGGTTTGATTGTAAACATACCAACTCTATGAAAAACACTAAGGATGACGGAAGCTTGAAATGAAATGAAAAATGACGCAAAGTCAAGGATTTGTAAAAATGTTCAATTACTTAAAATTGCAGAGCGATTAAGCTTTTAATCATCATTTTATGAGCTTCTACCTAGTGGATGCTGCAAACAAAACCACCATTTGCATAAATTAATCTGAAAAGTTATTGTAGCTGCAAGAGCTGCTTGCACATCCACTTAGGGACGGATTGTTGTGGAGCAAGTCACAAATCAAACCACTGCTTACCTACGGGATTACATGCTGCATGTGGATTTGCAGCGGCGAATAATCCCTTTTGTTATCCAAAAGACAGACATAAACAAGCAGCAATAGTTCAGCTATTTTATGCTCTAAGCTGCACCTGGCTGGCAGCTTTGTAACTCTGTCGTCTACAAGCTCACCATATTGTGCATGTCCTTGGAGGACCCCCACTTTCTACATGTACCCACGGGCACAGAAAACCAGGAAATGCTTTTCTAAAGCGGTATAAATTGTCAGCTTCTTTGCTTAGCATATATAACACGTGCAACATTGATTTTAATGATGATGAAAGTGATTTAGGTTCATATGCAATTCAACGTTGAACACAAAAGTTAAAGTACAAGTATTGTAGAATGAGTTCCAAACCCAACCTTACAAATCCTGAGGCAAAATATTTCCAACAATGATCAACAGTTTCAATTGGAAAGTGGAAATATAACCAACAAATGATAGAACGGCTAAGTCTGTTTTTTAATAATGAAAAGCTCGGACAGTCTGTAATCTGGGACCAGGTCAGAGGTCACTGCAGGAGCACAGCTTTTGATGAAGTTATAGGATGTCGCAGGTTGATCTTGATCGCTGGTTCCTCCTCTTAACCTGCTTCCCCTCTTACCTCACAGTGATCCGCCCCACTTCCCGAGCTGGCCGGCACCGAGTCTGCCTTCCAGACAGGGGGAGGAAGAGGTAGAGGGGATGGAGGGGGGTGGATGGCGCTCAGCCTGTTGTGTAAGAGCAGTGTAAAGAGATAATACGCTTTGCTCAAGACAAGCTCTTTGTCTGTACTTTCACCTGCGGTCATTAACACAGTTATCTTCAAATCCCTGTGCTGCAGACAAAGGTGCCACGGTTTGTGCTCGGATAAATGGACTGAGCTAGAAAAACTGCTAACTACTAGGATTTAGTCTGAAGAGTTAACAGCCTCTTATTTTTTTAAAGAAGGGTAGATCAAAATCTTTTCTACCGTAAGTTTTGATATAGAACCAGAATTATTCACATCTTGCATATCAAATCTAGGACTCAGGTTTGGGTGGATAAAGTTTTATATCTGTAAGAAATTTTGAGTGAAAACAGTCAGCAAGCTATAAAATATGACCACATTGTTTTCAGATGTACCAACTCACCCTGAGCAAAGCACTTTCACATTCTCAACATATTTGCTTTATTTCCCCCAGCAGCAGGATTAACAGTAACTTTGAGCAGAAAGGTGGTTATTAAGAACACATTTTTTGATCACCATCCAGCACCAAGTTAAAGTTTCCAGATTGTGCTTTGTTAAGTCTCGTTTTCTTTAACTCACAGATGAAACCACAAATTCACATGTGCCTTTTTTCTGACTGACTGGAGTTAATTCAGACCAGTTCTGTGATCCTAACTGACCTAAAACAAAATAAATTTGGTCTGATTTAACTTCAGGCAGTGAGACAAAAAGTTCATGTGTCTAAGTCTCTTTAGTTTATTGTTCAGTTTGCACAGAATCCTGAGTATCTATTGTTTACAGCGTTTCCGATGATTTATTTAAACACATCCATTTATATGATTATTTGGATCTCCGATCTCCCCAATTGACTGAAAATTGTTTGATTCCTGATTTAATATTGGAGCCTGATTTAAATAGGATTGACGTCTGCGAAAATCAGAGCTGATTTTTAATGGTCCGTCAATGAGATCAAAACATCTGTGTAACTGTGGGATGAGTCATAAATAGAAGAAGTTTGGAATCAAGAGCAGATTTGCTGGATCTGATTGTTCAAAACAGCAACAACAACAAAAGAACAGAGCTTTGCCCGATGAGTCACTGAGTCTTTAATGGTCATTTATATGCCAGTTTCTGTCTTAAAAATTGGATTTCAGGTTTTGTTCAGTCCTGAGGAAAAGCATGGAACCTTGTAACAGGACGATAATTATTGTTTCCATTGAATCAACAACCAACAAATCAACATTTCATTGTGAACAGCTTGGCAACATAAGACTGTGTGAAATCTTGAGATTGAAGCATCTTGATCTCAAATCAATAATAGTAGAGCATCTAAAGTGAGACGAGTAGTTTGAGATGATGAGAGTTCGATCTGAAACTCAGAACTACTGGAGCTTGGAAAGGGTTTTATTGGCCTTGAGACTTTTGCTCAAATGCTCTCACGATAATCTTTCTAGGTAACATTTCTGCTCAAGCAGCAGTCTGAATAGTTACATTGTCATCTAAAGTTGCAGAAAGATATATTTAATATGCTTTGAAGCCATGATTTCCTTAATCCAAACTGATTAGTGTATGACAGCGCCGGTAACGGTGGTTAGACGTCTGTGACAAAGGCCGTATAGCAGCTAGAGCTGTGTGGTTTTCATTAAACCAATGTTTCTTACTCACAGAGCTTTCTGGGGCAAATCAGACAAACAATTGTGGCATGATTCATGTCTCGTTTGCTCTTATTACAAGCTGTGAAGCCAAACAGAAATGTTCAAAACCCATCACCTCCGAGACAAATCTGCATGTAATCCCTGCCAATCTGTCCATTTTGCACACAATGACCAAGCAGGTTTATTGCTGTTTCACTATTTCCCCTACAAACATTGCAAGACCCACAGGTTTCACAGCTGACTAACTGAGGCAATATGTTTCAGACGTCTATCATTTTGCCTTGCATGCACTCTACAACATGTGAAAACAGTATGATTCACATTCAACTCAACTATCAGCAGATGGAAAGCTCATCTGTTAAAAATATATATAAATGTGAGTGGCTCTGGTATTTGAGCAACCAGAAAAGAGTAAATATATCAACCCAGAACTTACTGAACTCAACAAGGTAGAGATATATAAATACATGCGTCTTAAGAACAGCTGTCCACACTGCCCTCTACAGGTTGAAGCAGTTATGGAAATGTTGAGTCTACATCTGAAAATGTCTCCGTAGTCTAGAGCTCCCTCTGGTGGCTAAGTAACGACGACATGTTTATTTTATTTTACTTTACTGCATTTTACGTGTTACTTTTAATTACTACATTTATTTTTAGGCCTCTTTTGTCCTTTCTCTCTAAAGACAAGAAATGATTTTTCTTCAAGATAAGACTAAAACAAAACAAAACAAAAAGAATCCCTGAAGTGGTCCATGTGAGACACAGCTTTATGTTTCTGAGTCAGACTGCCCTTTCGCACAGCAGCTGCTTTTGGCGCGGATGTGCAAATAATTTCGAAGCGGACTGCAACCAGGACGGCCGTCAGTCTGCAAAGATTAATCATTACACACTGACCTTGTAAGAGCATGGGACCCTGCAGCAAAACTCAAAAGAGCACGAAACGTTTCATTTCATACCCAGAGACTTTTAAAACAAAGTAGCTGAAGTCTTTAATTTCCTGTTTTAAAGGCGCAACTTTTAGGGTGTCAAGCACAACTTTCTCAGCTTGCTGTGAAGGAATCACCTTGAGGCTTGTGTCGCTGTTGCTTCTCTGCGCCTCCCTACTCCAGCCTCTATATTTAGGCTGCTTGTTGTGGCGCTGGTCAGCTGGGACCTTCAGCAGGAGGACACGCCTCTGGATTGAATGGAGCGCACCGTGCGTAAAGTCCGGACCGCAGCAGATCCAAACTTTGTCGCTTCTTTTGGGCGTCGATTGATTCTGGAATCGGCATTAGTTCGTGGGAGACTATAAATGCAGCGATGACTCGAGAGGAGGACCTGATCCGGATCGCCAAAAAGCTAGACAAGATGGTGTCTAGAAATAACACGGTGAGGCTGTATTTTGACACCCGGTGGCGCTTTGTCACCTCGTGCTGCAGGGGAAGGCCCAGAAAAGAGTCCCGCATAAAACTAAAGTTTACTCTGAAGAGGAGTTTGGTTTTAGTCTGACTCGATGGGAGTCTGCATGAGTGGAACAAGAGCTTGTCTGTTCTGTAACAAACGATCGACAGGTGTTTGCAGGCTTGCATCTGTTTTTTTTAATTAATTTATTTTTTGTGCCCCCTCGGTGTGTAGCTGCACGACTTAAGCTTGGATAGTTTGACTTGACACTTCTAATTTATTTTTTTTAACTACATACAATTCCCCGATCGTCTCATTTCGGCCTGAAAACATTCGTGCAACAGAAAGTAAACAGCGCGGCCTGTTGATTTACAGTAGCCCCGTAGTGCCTGAGTGTTGTGTCGGCTTCTGCAAAAAAAAAGATAAAGTTTCTTGGCGCTCCTACAGTCCTGCAGAAACTTTTAGCGTGTCTCAGCGCGGCTGACTCACCCTCTATTGTTAAGTTAACTACACGAGCTTTATGCATTTTCTCACTTTGTTTGCGAAGACAGTACTGAAGTGAAAGTGTTTTTACCCACCAAGCAAAAATCTCTTTAAATGGCGCCCTGTTGAGTGTATGCAGATCTCTGTTTACTCTGCCATTGCATGTTTGCAGTGCATTCAATGAGTATCGCAGGGTTAAAGCTACTGTAATGTCTTCTGTGAATGCAGGAGGGAGCCATCGACCTGCTGAAGGAGTTGAAAAGCTTCAATATGACACTGAAGCTTCTCCAGGTAAACTATGACTTCTATTCACCCAAAAGTCTGGCAACAACATGGAGGCTTAAGGAAGTGCAAAATACTTTTTTTTCTTTTTTTTTTCGTTGTTGTTGTAGGAAACAAGAATTGGCATGTCTGTGAACAACATCAGGAAGCACTGCAGGGACGAAGAAGTCATCTCTTTGGCAAAAGTCCTCATTAAAGAATGGAAGAGACTTCTGGGTGAGAATATCTAACCGGACACGCAGTTTCTGGACTAACTAAATCCTTAATATGCAGGTGCAGTTTGATAAATTACAGTATTACAGATAAGTTACTAATACTTCAGCAAAGGAAACTCATCTATTACAAAGCATTACACTAATTTAGTGGATACAGCAGAAGTTTAGCAGAAAGTCAAAATATTAAATCAGAATATTACACAAGGTCAATAAAAAGAACTTTTAAAACAGAAATATAAATCTACTGGTTATGTTATGAATCATAAATACTTGGTAGGAACTCCTATTGTATGAATAAGTGCATCAGTGCAGCTTGGCATGGAGGCGATCAGCCTGAGGTTTCTAGAAGCCCATGTTGCTGCATCCTCTGCCGATACTTGATCACTTGATCACTTTTACCTGAAAACCAGACTTTGGATTACAACTCAGCAGACTAGTTTGTTGTGTCCAGACCCCAGGTAAGACACTTTAACCCTTTTGACACTGCAGTAACTGTAGGCCGTGTTCTGGAGATGTCTGTCCTTGGTGGCTCTTGAAGTTTTACTCCGGCCCTCATTCCCTGTGAATCTTCTCAAAACTCTTGAGTGGACTTTCCTTCTCAAACCTCTGTGGTTATCCCTGTTGCTTTTGCTCCTTTTTTTTTTTTCTTTTGGTGCCACACTTTTTCTTCTACTCTGCTTCTACATAATGTGCCTGTGTTCAGCATTCTGGGATCAGGTAGTCCCCAATAACACCGTGCGGCTTCCCCTCTCTGTGGGACTGCCTGCTGGACATCTGTCAAGTCAGCTGTCATCCCCATGATTGTGAATGCTGTTACATAACATTTCTGTATTAAGATTTTTTTTTGTTTGTATTTGTCTTATACAAGATTCTAATTTTATTTTCTTTATTAAATTTTGGGTTTTATTTGCTGTGAGCCATAATATTTAAAACGAACAGAAGTAAATCAATGACGTTTATTGGTCCATGTTTAATGAATCAGTATATTATTTAAGTTATGAAGATATTACCTTTTTCTGATATTCGCCTGCATTCTCAGGCTGAATTTTCTGCCTTTCTGTCTCCCTCTAACTCTGCCAGACTCTGGAAATTCTCACTCTGAGAAAGTTGATGAACTGAAGAACGGTTTGGACGCCAGGAAACCTGCAGCAGCTACAAACAGTTCCTCCTCAGAGCCACAGAGCAGGTCAGTCTGATGACATTTGGGAACACAAGCTGCATATTACTGACAATACAACAAATGGACTGGATGTATATTATGATAGAAGGTTCTGTTTTTATCAAACCCAAGATGGGCAAATTATTTTCTCTGGTGGAGTAAAAAGAACGCAGCTATAGAGACAGTCATCAATTTTTGTTCATAGCTAAATATGATAACAGTCCACGAAAACAAAAGCAAACACTTCATTCACAATCTGCACAGGTAAAATGATCCGATTGTAACTTCATTGGTGGGCAGCAATGCGCCATCTAGTGGTAACAGATACTTAATCCACTGAGAAGCAGAACAACTGTTGAATAAACTGAATATTTATTTATTCATGTTTGTATTGACATATAAGTCAATACAAATACATATTTAAAAGTAACTTTTCATTAAAACAACACATTGTGAACAAAGGTAGAACATGATACAAGGAGAAAAACATAAAATACAAGTTAGTGTTTGTGTGATGCTTGAGAAGGTGGCGTGTGCCATGCTGGTCTGAACAGGTGAGTTTTGAAGAGTCTTTCATTCAGTCTAAAGTTGAACAATTCATTTACTTCTCATTTCTCATTTGTCCTCAATATCAGGAAGTTCAAAATTTTCCCGGAACTGTAAAGTTGACTGTGCTGCAGGTCACAAAAATTCAGTTATTAGTTAAAAACTCAAACATTAGTGTAGTTGTATATTTCTTTCTGTTTTTATGTTTGCAAGAGATAAACTAAACATTATTCTACTGAAAAGGAAAAAAATAAATAAATTTGATTTTTGTAGAAAATGGTTCTGTAATTTGTGCTGGATCAGAAAAGTGAAAAGGATCTCAAATTGTTGCCTCATTAAAAGAAAGAAAATATTATTTCCAACATTTTTGGGTTTGTTTCCTATTGACTATTCTCAACAACAAGAATAGGATACAAGTCACTTTTTCTTCAGAAATTGTTGCTCCAATTTATCAATTGCCCGTTGTGGTCGGGCCAATTTGTAACATTCTCGGATTGAATGTCTACAAATATCAATTTCCTGTCTAAAGTTTATCCGGGTGTGCACTCAAGTATAATACGGGAGGCAATTTGACACAACATTTATCTCAGTTATATTTAGTTAAAAATGTTCCCTCAAGACACATTTTTCACACTCCTCCACTCCACCATTCGTTCCTTATTCCCTCGGGTGTTTTGAAAGCTGCCGAAAGCTGGAACAGCTCCACAGCTGTGAAACCGACCATGAAAACCTTGGGCTCCACAGATAAGAGGCCCACTCGAAAGAAAAACTCCAAATCACAAGGACAGAGTGAGACCTGAAAAGCCTCACATGTTTTAGTTCCCAGCCTTGTGGCAGGGCTTTAAGATTACTGAAGGTATTTAAGCTACTCTAGAAATGATCACCTGCAGGGAAACAACTTTATGCAACAAATGCAACAATTTCTCTATTTAAAGTGCATTTCAAAGAGTTATTCATTATGTTAACTTCTATTTGTGATTTTATATCTGAGACCAACATTAGCACATTTAGCCCCGCTGAGTGAATACTTTGAGAAACAATTTTCTTTTTAAAATTACTCACAGGGAAAAAATGAGGAGACTTCCGAAAGCAATTGGTTGTGCCGGATTTTATTTAGAGGTACCAAACTAAAGAGGAGTCAATATAAATGCATTTTTTAGATTTTTATTTTATTTTTAGATCTTTATTTGCAAAAAGTCATGTCTGTTGTTCTTCATTTTCGCAGTTATGTATTATGTTTTAGTCTGTCACATAAAATTCTAGCTTTAACATGACAATACTTTTGCAAAGCAACTACATGAGAGCACAGCAGCCTTTCCTGAGTATGAAATACTCCAAAGTGGAGGAAAAAACCTTTACCTCTTCACAAGAGGTAAAATATGTGTTTCTTTTAGTCACAGGAGGCTGGAGGCCAAACTGAAACCTGAATCAGATTCTGACAAAAACAAGAACGAAAAACAGAACGATAACCACGTAAACAAAAAGAGGCATGTGGACGATCCAGGGATGGATGGAGAACACCTCGAAGCGCACCAAAGTGAGAAACACCTTCAAGAAATCAGAGTAGAGAAACAAACCCCTGCAGAGAATCCCAAACCGGAAACGGATAATAAGAAACAGAGGCACGCACCCGACCTGCAGAGTGGAAAACACAAGTCGGACCCAGTCAAGCACAGATCGCTGGAGGATTTGAAGAAGATGAGAAACGCTGAGCTACTAAAGGAAGAGAAACCTCCAGAGGAGCCTAAGAAATATGCAGATGATGGGAAGCAGGATAAAAGCAGAGCGGAAGGCAGACACGAGTGGCCTGCCGGCACAACTCAGAGAGGGAAGCCCGCTGAAGCTCATAAGCTAATCTTTGAAAGGTGAGGAGCCGTTGGCCCAAATACTGACGTTTACAGCTCACAAAGGATTCACAAAACTTCAGACTGAACTATTAATTTCAGGAGAGGAGTGCTGGACAGCAGCGTACTGTATCCCACCCGCTTCCCCTCCCCCCCTCGACCCACTCGGCCTCTTCTACCCATCAAACGTCCATCTTTGGACTCGAAAAAAGACAGGTCAGGACCCCTGTCTGAGCTGATCGCGTGCTAACATGCTGACGCTGCTAGCCGCATGACTCAACAGGCTCCCAGCTCCTCACATGTCCCGACTCCAGTCCTCACAGTTTTATACCTGGAGGGCTGCTGTGCATGGTGCATGCCGAGGTGTGTGTTTACATGCCCGAACAGAACAGCATGCTGCTACGCCTGTTGTGATACGGCTCACATCTGTGCTGTTGTGATGTGTGATCAGGAAGGACGGTAAAGAGTCTTCCTCTCGACACCCTCACTCTCAACCGGCCTCTCCGCCGCCAAAGCGACCTGCAGCGGAAGTCAAGAAAGAGAGGTCAGGCATGCTGTGACGCATGTTTTGAAATATTTGTTTCACTGTGCAAAAATGAAATAAACCAAAACTCATTTTCACATCAGGAAAGTTCCACCGGACCCAAATGCTCCGATAGCTCCTCTTCCTTTCCACCTCCATCCTCCTCCACCGAGGTTAGGCTCTGCATGCCTGCCTGTGTGTGATATTTGCTACGTCACCGCCTTGAACTTTTTCACATTTTGTTACAACCACAAACCTAATTTTATTTTAGCGATTGTGCGTGAAAGACATCAAGCCTAAATATGTTTTATGGATTCATTTTGATCACAATGACTACTGTAATCGGAGAAAAAAAGGGAGATGAATAGAAAATCTTGGCACTATTTGAAGCTATCAATGCCAGAATCAGTTGTTAGGAGGGAAAATGGGCAAATTTGCTGTAAGGAAAACAGTTACCATAGCCAAGTTTTACAAGCCTTCTCTAACCAGGCAGGGCAAGTCTTGTCTCGATGGACTCTGGTTCTTTCTGTGTATCCCAAAATAGCTCCTCATGGGTCTCTGCTTTCTCGGATGGCGTCGTTATGAGGGATGACACAACCAATCAGAGGTCTGTTAATCGGACAGCTGCTTCACAAAAACAATGTGGTTCAATTATTTTTATCCATATCCTGTAGCCTGAGGGAGACCTCTCTGAAGATCCAAACTACATCACTTCAGACACCAGAAGTCATGATTGGTCTGTTTTCCTTCTGCTATTTTTCTAAGCTATTAAATTGAGTAGAAGACAGATTTACACTCAAGGTTTAACACAGTTTATAATCAATATTAAAACTCTGACTTACGGTTTAGTTATAAGGTTTTTAATTTTCCAATTTTGCAAAATGCAATGATTTATTAACAATACATTTTTTGACATGTATTGACAGGCATTCAGACCAGACATATTTAGTAAAGTGAGCTTACTAAAAGCGTGAAAATGTGAACTCTAATGCGTCCATCTGCACTACGGAGACCAACACAACTTCATGCAACCCCAATATTGGGGTTATAATGTGGCAAAATTGTGAAAACATTCAAGGGGTACAAGCGATGTAGAAATTCATCACATCATCCTCGTTCCGAAGTGGCTGAAAAGTGTTTGTCTCGTGTAGAAAAGAGCCTCCTGATCCCAACGCGCCCCTCCCTCCGCTCCCACTCCATCTCCACCCCCCCGCTGCTCCTCCGAAGCGCCCCTCTGTGGATGGGGGCAAGGACAGAGAGAGGTCTGGACCAGATGAGCGCACACTGTTATTGCCTTGAAGTACCAGAGTGAATCAATCAAGGAAGATACAGTACAATTCAACACAGAGTTTCCCTCTTTGTGAGTTGAATCCTTGTGTTGTTTGCAGCAGCAGGAAGCCATCCTCAGACTCCAAGCCTCTGCCGCAGAAAAAGTCTGCAGATTGTGTAAAGAAAGACAGGTCTGCTTTCCTCTCTCCACCCCGACGTGTATTTGTGACAATATTAGTCTGATCTGACCTGTGATTTCAGATTTTGTTGCTTGTTTCTTGTAATAAATTGAAAGCCATTTCCAGAATTAATTTATCTGCAGGTATCTTTAGTTGAGGCGAATTTTTTTTTACAGCTATTTTAATTTAACAGGAAAGATTCAGATGATGGCAAAGCATCTAAGAAACTGTCAGATGACACCAAGAGAGAAAGGTTGGAAACTCATTAACTGTGCATGTCAACGTGAATGTCGGGAGTTCCTACTTTGACATATGCTTATTATTATTATTAGCAACTTAACTCTATGACTGATATTAGTACAAAATCTCACATTTCCTTGTCAGGAAAGATTCTCCTGACTCTAAACCACCCTCTACCAAAAAGCCCACCATCGAGGTCAAAAAAGAAAAACACAGGTGTGCAGGAGTGTGTGCAGAATCAAAAGTGCACTTTTTCACAGAAAGGTGTGTCTAATTATCAGTGTTTTGTGGCAGGAAGGATTCCAGTGAACTGAAGCCAAGCCAACCTGCAAAAGGCCATTCCACTGACTCCAAATCCATTAGGTACGAAATGCATTCAAATCTAATATAAACAAAATACATTGAAACAATGGATTCGGATGGACTCCGTATGTACTCCAATGTCTCGTTCTAATTGATTAGGTGATCAAATGAAGGGTGACAAAAGTCTGGAGTTGTGTTTAAGATTTTCCATCCATTTCATAAAGACTTAAGTCTCACAAAGAGGCTTAAGTCTGGCATGCTTATAGCCCCCAGTATCATATACTGCATGATGTCCTGTAATATTCAGATAGATAAAAGGATAAAGAAGCATCAATCAAATGCCACTTTAATAGAGCACAGTAAAGTTTAGTTCTTACAGGGATTCAAAACGTTTGTATAATGATGCCAATTTCCCTGACTGTGTTTCTCAGGAGAGAGTCTTTAGGCTTGAAGCCTCTTGGACAACCTCAGAGGAAACCGTCTACTGACAGCCTGGAAAGGTATTTAGCTGTTGGGATTAAAACTGTTATAAATGACGCCGGCCATGTGTGACTTTTTTTTTTTTTTATGAAAAAAAGTGAGTGATTTAATTTTATAAAATATCCTTTGTTTCGAAAAATATCAATAAATCGGCAGAGTAATCGTCACACTTTTTCCAGAGCTTTTTATTTGTAAAGCATCCCTTTTTTTTTTTTTTTTTTTTTTTTTTTAACCCAACAGGAAGGGTAAAACCGAAGCACCCAGAACTCCCACCACCCCGACCAGTCCGCTGTCACCCAGCTTCAGCTCTCCTGGGGGTCCTCTGTCCCCTCACCTGGCTACTGGAGACTCCGTTAGAGACAAGTGCATTGAGATGCTGACAGCTGCCCTGCGGACAGACAGTGAGGCTAAATCCTCTCTGTAGACTACTGAGACTGCAGAGGTGATCACTGAACTGACTAATTCGCTCTGCGTTTCACAGACGACTACAAAGACTTTGGAGCAAACTGTGACGGCATGGCAGCAGAGATTGAGGATCATATCCTTTGCTTACATCACTTCACAGCTGGATCTTATTTTATTAATTGGTAGTTGACAAAAATTTTGATTTTACTGTTTGGACTTGACTGCGGGAGTTCACATATCTACCAAGAGATCAGGGCCACAGATATGAAGTACAAGAACCGAGTCCGGAGCCGCATCAGCAACCTGAAGGACCCCAAGAACCCGGGACTTCGCAGAAACGTCCTGGCCGGCAGCATCGAGTTGAGCCGCATCGCCAGCATGTCTGCTGAGGTAGCTCACCGTTACGCAGTGACCGCCTCCCAATATTCCCCTCTTTAGTTTTCGTCCTCACTGTAGGCCACATGTTCTCCTGCTCGCTGTGTCATGTCCAGGAAATGGCCAGTGATGAGCTGAAACAGCTGAGGAACGTCCTAACCCAGGAAGCCATCAGGGAGCACCAGATGGCCAAAACCGGTGGGACCACCACAGACCTGCTGCAGTGCGGCAAATGCAAGAAGAAGAACTGCACCTACAACCAGGTAAACAGGGCTGCTCTTACAACTTAAACCGGCCGTCACAACGAGTCGGTGTCGCTTCCTCTTCCATGCTTCCATTAAAAGAGGAAGCGAGCTTTGGTTTTCTCTTTGGTGTTACAACTAAATGTTTCACATCATCAAACAAATGTTGGGATCAGACAAAGAAAACCTGATTTAATCCAAATGAAGTCTTGAAATTATGATTTTCCATATTTAGGGGAGAAAAAAAACTACCCACACCTACCTGACCATGTGAGAAAAGGCTAATAACCGACTATGACACTCATGACAACATGATCCATAATCAAGCATTTGGAATAACTTGGGAGGTGTCTTTTACTTTGTTGTGGAGGAAGTAAAAGACTTCCTTGTATGTTGGCAAAATTATTTTAATTCAGCTAGGGGCACGTTTCCAGAACCTTCGTTTAAAAATACAGGATTTTGTCATCACCCCTCATCTGTATTTATGCATCTGTTCACTTTGTTCCTCTCCAGATTCTTTTCTAACTTTTCGTTCCACTTTATTTTAGGTGATAACTTATTACTTTCAATATAAATGACCTTCACTCATTGTAGCTCTCCTCCTTTCAGGTGCAGACCCGCAGCGCTGATGAGCCGATGACCACATTTGTCCTCTGCAATGAGTGTGGCAACCGCTGGAAGGTAGGCCTTTAATCTGTTTCGCAAACTTTTCTGCTTAAAAAACTGAAACATGTTCTAAATTGTTTCTGTTTGCTTTTAAATTTCAGTTCTGCTGATGCCTTCAAAGGCGAAGTTATATTTTTCAGAGACCCTGTATTGATTCTTCTCCATAACTGGACAAGACAAAGTTAGCGAACCACTGTAGATGATGATTTCAACAAAAACGTTCTTTCAATTTTTACTTGAGATTTTTTAGATTTATGACCATGGATAAATAAAGTTGGAATACAGTGGATTGGACTACAGCTTAATCATAAAATCCACATGGTTGTAAATGAATAATACCTAATTAACAGGACATGTTAATCTCTTTAACATGTCATGCAATATAATAGCCGTTTATTTTGTATATACATATATCTTCCAATAAAACCACATAAATAAAAACTCTCTGAAGTATCATTTAAGAAAAAAAAAATATTTTAATTTGCCATTGCTGTGTTTGATGTATACAAACTGCATGTCAAGTTCATCTTTTTTGGCAACATTTAACCCTTGATGAATATATTTGTCTTTATAGTATTGTTTGCTCATGTAACAGAGTCATTAGATTTCACAAGAAACGTAATGGAGGCCTAGAAGTAAGTTTTTTTTTTTTTTCTTCTCCAAAACGTTACTCAGGTAAATGTAACTGAATAAATACTTAAAGCAAAATAAAGCATGATGGC
>CAEGAG010210828.1:0-79206 GCA_903067065.1 Brachyrhaphis terrabensis
TCTATCTATCTATCTATCTATCTATCTATCTATCTATCTATCTATCTATCTATCTATCTATCTATCTATCTATCTATACATACATACTCAACTGGAACTGAAACAAACATTGACCAAATAAAGTGATTCTTGAGTACGTCATGCTTGTGCAACGACAAACTAGAATGTCTCGTGTTTGTCAGAAGCTGTGATGTTTTTCTGTCCCTCAGTCAACTGACTGTGTTATGTGATGCCAGTAGCTGCATCCTATCCTTTCTGAACCATTATGTACTTACAGCTGAATGGTGCCGTACGCATTAGTTGTATGGGTCAATTTCACAGAGAAGATTCACCAAACGGCAGCAACTAATGCCGCACCGCACAGTGGAAGTGAGGCATAATGAGTTCAGATGGTGGGCATGTGTGTTTACATCTATCCTGTTAGATCTTAGTCCTGCATTTCTTATAGTTGATCACAATATTCTTTCACAGAGACTTGAATGCTCTGTAAGGATTATGGGTCGAGACTTGACAGGTAAAGACATTTAAATCTTCCTTGTCCACCACAATTGCTGATGGTGTACCACAGGGTTCAGTGTTTGGGGCATTTCTCTTTTGTAGGTATTCACTTCCACTCTGTAAAATTATTTATTATGTGTTATGCTGATGAAATTCAGCTAAACGTGATTAATCCATTCAGAGGCTCAGAACCCATGAATATGATAATCATCCATCAGCCAAGTTAATAACTTAATTAAACTGAGCTTTTGATATTCATGAAGGCGTTCATCTATAGAGCGGAGCAGCTGTTAACTTACTGACAGACTCATGTTCTGCTCAGATTATAAATACTAAAGTCTCAGCTGCTCGTCTATTTCCGTTGTGAACATGTATATTAATAAAAAGCATACAGTGTGAGTTATGTTTAGGGATTTCAGGTCATGGTGGACATGTGGGTCTGTGCTGGCTGGTGAGCAGCTGGTCTGTTTTTGGACCCTGCTGTAAATAGAAGGAATGAGCCAAGATGGGTAAATACTGGGAGTGTTATCTTCATGGAAAAGATTTGAGAAGAAGATATAAGTTATTCTGGGGGAGCATCTAAAGTTTGACCCCTGACCTGGAAAGCCATGACCTCTGATGGCAGGACCAGGGAGTCGTCCTGCAGGAAGGCGGAGATCTGCTCCAGGGTCAGCTGCGTGAACAACGGCGTTTCGGCGAACTGCACGAAGTTTTCCAGGACGAAGCGGCGGGCGGCGGCACAGACGGGCAGCAGTCCGTAGGCTGCGGCGATGTTCCAGATGTAGACGCAGGTTTGCACGTTGAGCTCAGCCAGCAGGAAGTCCACGCACATCTTCAGGAGCTGTGGGATCTGCAGGGTGGCGGCAGCAGAGACGGTGCATCCGATGGTGTAGAGGGACATGTGGACACGACCCATGTAGGCAAAGGTGATGACGTTGGCGAGACCTGGAGACAGACACATGAAAACTTTCATGAATAACTTTTATAATTCCTTATGAAGGTTAGAAATTTGATATGGCATGAGTGAACGGACCCAGCGGTGACAGGGAGGGGAGCTCCAGGCGCTTCATTCCAGGGTCTTTGGCCAGAATCTCCCTGAAGTACTGGCTGACCGAGGAGATGACCAGCTTATGGACGTCGAAGGCTTTAGTCTTACAGGCCAACTCCAGATCGGTCAGGAACCTGAGCAAGTAGGGAGGAGCCAATCAGCAGCCGGCCTGGAGACAACAATGTCCATCCATCCATCCATCCATCCACATCCATCCATCCATCCATCCATCCACATCCATCCATCTATCCATCCAACCATCCACATCCATCCATCCATCCACATCCATCCATCTATCCATCCATCCATCCACATCCATCCATCCATCCATCCATCCACATCCATCCATCCATCCAACCATCCAACCATCCACATCCATGCAACCATCCACATCCATCCACATCCATCCATCCATCCACATCCATCCATCCATCCAACCATCCATCCATCCAACCATCCACATCCATCCATCCATCCATCCAACCATCCATCCATCCAACCATCCATCCACATCCATCCATCCATCCATCCATCCAACCATCCACATCCATCCATCCATCCATCCATCCAACCATCCACATCCATCCATCCAACCATCCAACCATCCATCCATCCATCCATCCAACCATCCATCCACATCCATCCATCCATCCATCCAACCATCCACATCCATCCATCCATCCATCCATCCATCCATCCATCCATCCATCCATCCATTTTTAGTTTAACTATATTTTCCTCCAGCTGTAACGTTTGTTGGTTTATATCTGAGCAGCGGCCATTACTGAATCACATCTGGATGGTTGTTACTGAACCACATCTGGATGGTTGTTACTGAATCACATCTGGATGACTAATAAACTCTCTGGCTTTTCTGACTGAGTTTTAATGTGCAGCAGAATATTTCAGCATGTTTTCTCAGAGCCTGGTTCTGATCCAGATGCGGCGGCGCAGACTGACTTCTCCTGCCGCATCTTGCTGAGCTCGTCCAGCAGAGCGTTGCCATGGAGAGGCCGCGTGAGCTCGCTGCCCAGGCCGAGCCCGCGCTCCCCGGGTTTGATGACGGGCAGCGGCAGCGGCAGGTTGAGGCTGTTGAGCTGAGCGATGTCCAGCGCCGCGATCTGCTCGATCTTCTTCACCGCCGTCTCCACCACCACCACGCCGTTGCCCCGGCTCTCCACCTTCACCGGCAGGGAGCTGGGGTCCATGACGGCGTCTGTAGCAGGTTTCCTCTGACGGACGGCCTTCTTCTTAGGCGCCATGTTGGATTTCAGATTCAGAACTGATCACTGTCAGGATTGTTCCTGGTTTCCTTGGTGGTTTCACTTCAGCACAACACACAGCACCTGGAGAGGAAATAACGGGACACAGAGGGAAAAACTCAGTTAAACTGTGCAGAATACAGAAAAGCAGTGTTCACATGATGAATTCATTTATTCAGGGGAAAACAGTTTATTTCCATCAAAGAATCTCAGAAAATTTCTTATTCTAAGAAAAAACTGCGCAAGATCCTCAAAATTCCTCATTTTAATTTTTATTAATTTGTTGTATAAAATTGCTACAAATTATTCTAGAATGTTATTACTTTATTCTTGCATTATTATTACTTCATTCATGAAATATGACTTCATTCCCGCATTATTGCAACTTTATTCTGGTATTATTATGACTTTATTCCCACATTATCAGGGGAATAAAGACATAACAATCTCCATATTGTTATGCCTTTATTCTCATATTATTGCAACTTTATTCCCATATTATTATGAATTTATTGTGCTAATGCTATGACTTGATTCCTGCATTGTTATGTCTTTATTTTTACATTATTATAACTCTCCTCTCAAAATCAAAAAATTTCTTAGCCTGGTGCGGCTTGTAAAACCAAACCAAAACGAAAGTGACTAATCATAACTTATTCATGACTAAACATGTTATGTTGGTCTGATATGAACATGTATCCAGTAACAACTGCAAACGCTGCTGAAAACCAGTTAACACCTTTGTTGGAACCAACCAGACCGTCGCTGCCGGACAGACTTTGTCTCCATTAGGAGGTGATAGTGACTGACAGGTGCAGGTGTGCCGTGTAAGGCCAGCCAGAAAGGAAGAACTGAGCTCCAGTTTGTGTTTTACAGCCTCTCTACAAACAGAGAAGATCTGCAAGTAAAACCAGATCTTCCTGACAGAGACGGACCAAGTTGTCCATGGAGGCCGAGGAATTAATGCAGAATATTGAAATAACATTAACTCTTAACTTGTTTTACGTAGATTTTTTGTTCAGAATATGAACTGAAGGCTCTAAAGTCTAATTTGTTCTCACTTCCTCTCAAAGAATACAAATCATATGAACAGCAGAAATGCCAGATGTTCTTGAAAGTGAAAAAGCTGCAGATGCTCAGAACTTCCTGATGATTTACCATCTGCCTCAGCATCACCATTATCTTGAAATAAGATCAATGTATTTAAGCCACTGTTTAAAGCGAATCTTTCTGTTTTACTGTTGGCAGTAACAAGAACCTCTGCCTCCGAAACCTGAAACTGTCAAACATCGAAACTGAAACACTTAAATCCTATCAGCCTCAGCTGAAAACCTCTAAAACTGAACGATAGTGACCACAGATGTAAACATGATTCACGCCTCTGTCCCGTCCTCCATAAATAGTACATTCCGGCCTGCTGGACCCCGATATGGACGGACGGGTGGGACGGACCTGCAGCTGTTGCTGGTGTCACATGAAGGGGAGGGGGCTTCACTGCTACAGAAAGTAAAGACACCCTGCCTGAAACGGAACAGCAACAATCCAGCAGCAGAGACTCTGGAGAACTTTATTACATCTACAGCTGCACGTCTGATTCGCTCCAAAACAGACTTAAAAACACAAATGTTTAGTTTCAAAGAATGAACATTAAATAATTATACACATAAATCCTGCAAGAGAGTTTGAGAATAAAGTTTCAGTCCAAATCAAATCAAAATTTTGTAAATTATAACAGCAAAGGAACAAAAAACTGTTCAGTTTAGATGAATGTTCTCCAGTACGCTGATGACTATGTCTTATTTTCAACAAATGTCAGAGGTTAAAGCATTTGTTTTGGTCCAGTTGTTGTTAATCGCCCCCAAAAAAGAAAGAAATTTGGCTAGGTCCATGCTAATGCTAAAGCTAACACGAAAGCTAATGCTAAAGTTTAAGTTCAATTAGCTGGTTTAGTTTTAGTTGTTCCCTGGAATATTACATTATTTTTTGGGGACACTTTGCAATATTTTTTTTTCTAATTGTAATTCAAATAAAAACAGATTAAAATAAATAGTAAAATTAAGTTTAGCATGATTTAATTTTTTAGAAGATATTATCAAGCTGTAATATTTATATATCAAAGGAATTAAAAATCTGATTCAGTGATGCTACATTCAGCAAAAGTCAGGATTAACCAAAATAATTGATCATTTTAGAACCACAAATGCATCAGCCACGTTTTACATGACTTCAAGTTGTTGACATTTTTCAACTTCAAATGATTAACAGGATATCCAGGCTTATTTTTGTCCTTTTGGAGCAAATGAAATCCTGCTGGCTGATATAAGACGTCAGATTTAGTAACAGATTCAGACGCATGAAAATAACGATCAGCTGTCAAAAACATGTGGTACCAAGGTCAGACTGGAACCAGTCTGACTGTCAGTACTGGGACATCAAGTCTTCATCATCATCATCATCATCATCATCATCATCAACATCACCTCTGTTTTTACTCCTAATCTCACCAGGTTGCTAACTTGAAATATTGTCAGATTTTTACATTATACATACCGTAGAAACTAAAGTGAATCACAATTAACTGGATATTATTCCTCAAAAATAATATTTTTATTTTTAGCAATAACATAAATCTTACAACTTAAAGAAAAAAATGGGGGGATGTTGAACAGTTGAGATTTGAAAAAATGTTAGAAATTTCCTGAAACAATTTTTTTTAAAAAGATACAGAGCGCAAAAAATACAAATATCAATACAAATATTAATAACTGCATAAATATGAAATATATTTGTAGAGATAATTGGATTAAAATGTAAAGAAAGCAACACTGGGGAGAGAAAAATATTTACCAAGTTTTATAATTAAACTTCCATAAACTAATATGTCCCAATTCTACATCTGAATCTGAAATCAATCAGTTATTTCTCTCATGTTGCTGACAAAGATTGAGAAATCTTTTTTTTTTTGACAGAAGTTCAGAAAATACAAACCAGAGTTTATGTGAGCTGTTTTCCTGATGAGAAATGAAGAATTAGATTCACAGAAAATTCTTCACAACCAAAGATCTGCCTTGAGTTTCACAGAAACAGAAATGAAATACATTAAAAAGCAGGTTTTTTACAGAGTAAACATGCTGCTTTAGTTTCTGATTCTCCAGGCTGTAAAGTTTTCATTATGTTCATCAGAGAGGCAGACTGGGGGCTGAAAGTCTAACCTGTTTGTGCCCAGCATGTGTGGGGTCTGCAGAGATACTAGCTGCCATTTTTCTGACCCTAAACCTGGAAGGAGGGAAGATCGTCCCTGATGGTTAATCTGAAAACCAGTTAGAAACAGACTGAACATGCTGGGTTGACTGGAAAACAGAGAAAGGAGCGTCAACTTAAAAAAAGTTTAATTAATTTATTACATGTAATCAAATTAAGTTTGTCAGACTTACTTAATTTACATTTGTTTAACATGGCAAGTTTATAAACTTAATATATCTGTTTGAATAAACTGAATATGATTCCTTGTAACAAATTAACTCAGTTTGTTTAAGTTGGATCACCTGTTTTCTTTTTACAGTGTATCTGTGTCAGTTTGTATTAAAACCTTTACACTTTTAATTATTTAAATAAGGAAATAATAATAATAATATGATAAGCAGTGGATAAAATACAGAGCTTCTGTTGGTACGTTGTGGTTCTTCTGGTGCGTTTCAGTCTTTTTATGACAGCAGGTCACATATTTCACTGAAAATGGGTGAAAAAGCAGCTGAAATCTAAAAACCCTTAAATATCCTCATCAGTACCAGTTTAAATGGCTGGTACTGAAAATCTGATTTCCCAGCAGAAATTGATTAAATTAAAAGTTTTACCTTTTCCTCCTTCCTCTTTCTTGTTCCTTTCTTTTATTTCGTGTTTCCTTCCTTTATGTTTAGTTCCTCGGTTGTTTTCCGCTTTGTCTCGTCCTTTAGTCCGTCTACAGGAGTGCTGTGTGTGTGTGTGTGTGTGTGGTCAGGGGTTTCATGCTCTCACCAACACTGTGACGTCGGGTTGGTCAGAACCTCCTTCACATTTTCCACCTCCATCTCCAAATAGAGACTCTCTCCTTCAGCCTCCTAAACAAAAATAGCTCCGAGTTTCCCAGCTGTCCCTTCGCCCAGAACCTCCGGCTGGGTTTCAGGTTCTGGTTCTGGATCCGGTTCCCTCCTGAACATCAGCCAGAGTTCTCATTACAAATTGAAAACAAGGTCAGTTTTTCCTTCTCCAGATGTTACAAACAACTAGGAGAAATTATTAGAAATTTTTGAGGAATTCAGTCGATTTTTGTTGCTGTTTCTCTAAAAATGAACCTGAATAAATTAGTTTTTAAAGTTGAGCCGTTATGACATCTCCTCATAAATATCTGCACATCTTCTCAATTTTTAAATGTCACTATTTGTTGGTAAAGTCAATAATAAATGATAAATGAGTTCCAACATAACCTTATGAGTAAAAAACAAGTCACTTTTTTAAAACAAATGTTGATTTTTGTTATAAAAAATAGAAAAAAACGTAACATTATTTGAAAAATTCTGGATTAATTAAAATAAAAACAACACATTTAATAATAAACAATAATAAACCAAAAATTAATGAATAAATAATGGATAAATACGTAAAATACTAATAAAATAATGTGAGATAAATATATCTCACATTATTTAAAAAAATCTATAAATGTTCATGTCCATTCACAAAGGGTTCAAATATTTTGAATAAATAAATGAAAAAAGCACATTTAATAAACAAAAAATAAATGAATAAATGATGGTTAAAATAATAAAAATAAAATAAATTAACCCAAAAAAGGGTCATAAAAATCTAGTGTAGATTTTAAAAAGAGGTCAAGGCCAATTTTATGGATACATCATTAAATAAGCCAATAAATTAGTATATTTTCTGGATCAAATTTGGCTTTTTGTGCTAGATAGATAATAGAAAAAATTAGTTATAGATTATTAGGAAAAAAAAAATCTAATGTCCAATAAGAAAATGGTTCAAATATTCAATAAATTAAAAACCAAGCACAGTTGAAGCACATGTAATAAATGAATGAGTGAATTTATAAATGAACTGATGAATAAATATGTGAGCACGCGGCATTCTTAATGATTAAATATCTGCAGTTATTTTTAAGTTGTTTTCTGTTTTGGTTTAGTTTTTGTATTAACAGGTCTGTTTTATACCATCTGCTCTACTGAGTGAACGAGCCTCCATCTTCCTCCTCTACAGTTTTCTGTTTTATGACAGAAAAGCCGCGTTTCCTTCATGTTTGTTGGTGTTTTTTCTTTCTATTGGATGTTTCGCGGCAGCGTGTTGAAGCAGCGGAACTCCTCCCCGGCCGTGTCGCTCTGCTCAGCCCGGATCCTGAAACAGTTTCCGGGGGACAGGGTACCAGCAGCAACAGCAGCAGAACCACCAGCAGCAGCCATGGCGGATCAGCTGCTGGAAACAGTGGAGCGACTTCAGTCCCGGATACAGGACAACCCGGAGCCCCGAAAGGTAAACCAGTCACCCGGTCCGAGAGAACCGGGCGCCATGTTTCTGAACCACCGAGTCCCGAGAACCGTCTTAAGCCGAGAAACGTCACAGACGCTCGGACACGGCAGCTTAGCGAGAGTCGTAACCGTTTTCTTAAATGATGCGTTCAGGTACTGCCGTCTGGCTCCGCCTTTAGGATTCCTTTAAATGAAATTTAACAGTTGTGGTTTACAGTTGTGTTTATAGTTGTTAAAAGTATCACAAAGGTATATGTAATTGTTTTTATTACATGTTTTAATCATAAATGGGTCCTTTTTTGTGGGATATGACAGAATATTCTAGATCATTTATGAAAAAACTCAAGGCTACTACTGTGAGACGTTTAATTGCAGCAGAATATTAGGAACATTTTAAAGATTACTCTGATTTTTCATGAAGAGTAAATTCCAGACAAGTTGACAACAGAACAGGACAGATTTAAGCAATTTATTTCTCTCAGTAAATGCATGTATCTATAGATAGATGCATGGTAATGGCTGTGTTCTGGTTTCCCAGGGGTTTTAATTGAAGGGTTGGGGGTTTAACATGTGAATCATGTGACCAAAACAGGTATGTAAGCAACTCCTGAGTGACAACGCCCAAAGAAGTCCTGCAGTTTAAGTGAGAGGGTCATGGTTGGTCCGAATGAGGCAGGAAATGTCCACCAATCAGTCAGAACTGATGTTTTCCCACATGAAACCTGAAGAATATTTAATGATGGTTTCAGCTTCCTCTTTTTCTTTATAATTTAAAACAATTTAATCCTTTTTAATCAAATCCAGGTGCAGACAGATTAGATTCCAAAACAAACTACAATAACATCCACCACATTTAGCGTTCTTTGATTAATAAGTTAATTAAATGTCTTATTTTTCTTATTGAGTATTATATAAAAACAAATCTTTTTTAAATTTATTTTATTTATATTATTTGAACTATAGATTAGCAAAATAGTTTTTTTCTGTTTAGTCTTTTTTTTCTTACTTAAACCATCCAAAGTCAGGTGTGTATATCTTTATTTTGTTATTTGCATTAAATATTGTGTTTAATTTTTATATTAACATGTAATTTTTATTGTAAAATACCCAAATAGTTGTTAAAACTTAAATTAAATTTAAAAAAGTAATAATATTAGAATTTAGCGAGCTTATTGTGTATTTCTTACACGTTAATACGAAATCTACCGTCTATATAGCGTCAAAATGTCCGACATTCTGTGAATGCATCGCAGAGACGTCACTATATTTACTGAGCTTCAACTTGTTCATACTGGCCCATTTAACTGAAGTTTTCACCCAAACGGATCCGTGTCAGCCTGGTTCGGTGGCTGGTTCGGTCTCTGCGAGACACTGATGAAAAACTAACTGATCAAAATCAAACGGAACCGGTCCAATACCTAAACGCTCCAGTTAGAGCAGCTATTAGCCGCTAAGCTAGCCGCCGTCAGTCCGGTCAGAGGAGTCAGAGGACTCCGAGCTCCGGCTCAAGGCCTGAATGTTTCCCCCTGCCCTGGTTCCCTGGAGCCGGGCCACAGCTGCGGGCTAAACACCGCATTCTGCGGGAGGAAGACCGAGAACCGCAAAGCTAAGCTGAAGCTGACTGAGCTCCTCTTTGTTTTAACAAAGAGGAGCAGAGATGCGTTCAGGGACCAGAAGAGGCGTTTAAGGACCTGAATAATCAATAAGCCCAGATAATTTCACCCAGTTTAACTGAATTTAATACTTAAAGTTAAAATACACAATAATTATTATATAACTATGTTTTTTCCCATTCATACAACACAAACCGAATATATTTGAGTTTTTGGTGTCATCGCCTTCATCCCATGACTTAATTCCCTTACATTCCTACATTTTTAGCTCAGATATGTTCCAGAAAGTGTTTTCTAGCGTCTAATTCAATCATTTCTTATCTCAACACTTAACGTTGCTCTGGGATTGAAGACGCAGAGCTTTGGGAAGGTTCAGGCGTCATTTTGTCTCGTACATCTTAAGGTGTCCAACATTATGGAGACGTTGTTGACCATTTATCAGGTTTCTATGGTTTTAGATAAAAAGTTAACAAATTAAATGTTTCTGTGAGGAAGTGAATTCAAATCAAGCATGAATAAAGTCGGTTTATTTGTCTGCTCCTCCTGATTAGATCAGATCTTTAAACTTTAAACTGTTTGTTTTCCAGTTACTGAAGACTCTCAAGAGACTGGGAGAAGTGCAGATGACTGTGGACATACTGGTGGTAAGTTCTGCTCTCTTTAGAGTATTATTCAGGGAAAACGTGTTCACCTGCAGGCAGGAATGGGTTTCCAGTCTATTAAATGACTTCCAGCTGCTAACGGTAACACGTAGCGCCAACGTAGCGCCGTGTTTTCCTGCTAATCTCCATATTTCTGTCGTCCCACAGAGAACTGGAGTGGGCAAAACTGTGAACTCCTTCAGGAAACATGACTACGCAGGAGAGCTGGCGAAAAGCCTGGTAGCCAAGTGGAAGAAACTGGTTCCTCAGACTACAGACAGGTAGCACCTAAACACAGCATGAAATCATTAGTTGTCAGGTCTTCTGGTTTCTGTGTTTGGTTAAAGGAAAAGTCGATTCAGGAACTGATCGAGGTTATGATCGTGTAAAATCTACGCTGATTAAGAGCATCCAGAGAGGACCTGAGGGTGCACTTACTTTCTCATGTCAGGTTCATATGAACCATGGTGATGCGTTCAAGGTTCATTTCCTCTGTTTCTCTTCAGCTATGGAAAACTGAATTATTTTTCAGTTATTAAAACTTACGTAACTTATCTTTTTATATTATTTATTTATTATACATCACAGTGCAAGATTCATAGCAGCAGTACATTCGTAAAAAAGAAAAACATATATAAATATATATATAATGCATTTTATTTTTAACTCATAATAAATAGAATATTTATTTTTTGTTAATTATTATTATTTTATATATATATACAAAATAAACAACAATCAGTTTTTGTTTTTTTTATAAATTAAAAATATCTATACAGTATAGAGATAATTTTCCAAATATATAATTTTGTTATTTTATTTAATTTTTTTTATTTTTAATAATCAGATAGTACAAAAATACATAAATTATTCAATAAAAATATTGAGAATAAATCATTTTTATAAGAAATTATTTAGATGTTTATTAAATAATAACAATATAAATAATAATAATAATGATGATGCGTTTAAGGTTCATTTTTTCTGTGGTTTCTCCTCAGACCCAACAGTCACCCCAAACCAGCTCCCCAGTCCCACCACAGGTCCTACAGAGAGCCGTCCCCTGAGGACCAGCGCTCCTACGTGGAGGAAGAGGAGGAAGAGGAGCTGGAGGAGGAAGAGGAGATGGTGTACCACTCAAACTACTCCCCCTCTCCTTCTCAGCAGCAGCAGTACAGCCCCCCGCAGCGAGGCGGCTACGAGTCGGAGGAATACGAGCCGGAGCCGAGCCCTCCTCCTCTTCCTCCTCCTCCTCTTCCTCCTCTCCGTAAGGAGATCCGCCACAGTAAACCGAGCAAGAACCATCACCACAGAGACGAAGAGCTGTGGCAGGCGGGCAGCGACCGAGGAGGAGGGAAGAAACGGAGCGCCGACCGGGAGAGGACCAACAGTCTGCCGCCGCCGCAGAAGAAGCACAGCAGGAAGTCGACGCCGCACGACACCAAGAAGGAGGAGAAGAAGAAAGGAGGAGAGGATGGTGAGTCTAGGCCGGTTCTGACCCGACACACTTAATCTGAGAGAGATGATTACTTTGAGTTAGAGAACTTCCTGTTCCAGATGATCATCAGGTTTGCTGACAGGAAGTTCTGAACCGTTTCCTGAGAACTGCTGACTCATCGGTTCTCTGATCCGTCGCCGCGGTGACAGATAAACCTGCAACGTTTATCTGTCAGTGTGATCAATAACACCTCACTGTGGAAAAACTATTTATTTATTAATATATCTATTTACTTTTAATCATTTGGTACCAAAATACAAAAATTGAGTTAATTCGTTTTATTAAATAACAATAATTATAATTCCTATTATTATTATTATTATTATGCTCTTATAATAATGAAATATCTATATTATTATTGACAATAGCTATATTTAGTGCCAAAGCTGACTAAAACTAGATGAAAATATGACTAAATATATGCCTAAATTTTTAATTTGAATATTTAAATTATTACTTTTATTATTTTTGTTCTATTTGTTGTCATAGTCTTTAAGTTATTGAGCCACATTCTTATGTCATTATTGTGGGGTTTTCCAGGTTTGTGGCACTAATATTTTATACATATGTATAATATTATATATATTTAAATGTATGTGTTTTATTAACGTTCACTAATGTTTATTTCTATTTACTGATTTAACTGAAAGATAAAATATACCACAATAATTACACTATTGTAATCATTATAATATATTTTGCAGTTATGTATGTTAGTTCATAATCAAATTGGAATTTTATTTATTTATAAAAAATTTTGAACCTTAAAGCAGCAGCTTAGTTAGGAAGGACAAAGTACAAAATAAAAAGTAATTTTGACAAAATTTAACCTGTAAAGTACAGAAAGTTCAAATATATGTTTAAACAACGAGCAAATAAATTTAAACACTTTTAAATAAAGGAAAAATAAAAATAAATTCCTGATTATTTTGAATATTTGCTCAGGTTTTACCTGAGCGAGGCGATTCTCTCTGTTCTGTTAAATATGGAAAGCAGATGAAACCAGGTGCAGTTTCTGCTCCGAACCACTAGATGGCGCTAAGCAGCGTCAGAGTTCCCTGCAGCCGTTTCGTCCCGCCACCTCGGCTCAGTTTATTCATGTGATGTTTGACTTAAAATGAAAACTTAACCTGCGTTGCTTTCATTTCGTGTCGTTATTTTTCTGAAACTGTTGGTTGTTGTTGTTGACGTTTTTCTCCTGACCAATCCGTCAGCAGGTCGACCCCGACCACCGAAGGACTCCCCCTCCAAGGAAGACGACGATGACTTCGAGGCTCACACCATGTCCTTCGAGTCGTTCCTCACGTACGACGCGCCGACTCCTGTCAAGAAGAAGAAGAAGCAGCAACCGTCGTCCTCTTCTCACAGCAGACCTTCTCAGTCCTCCTCCGGTTCGTCGTCACGTCAGAACAGAACCACGGCCTCCTCTTCCTCCTCTTCCTCTAAAGCGAATAAAGCGAATGGATCTCAGAGCTCTAAAAGGAGTCACTCCGACTCCAGGTCCTCAGAACCCAAACCAGAGAAACGCAAACGGGTGAGAAATCTTCATATCAAATAATACGTGAAAGCTTCTTCTTCTGTTTAATGTGTATATATTTTTAATTCATAATATCATGATAATAAAGTCAGAATATTACAAAAACACTGTCGTAAGTCAAAAGAATTGAAATGATACAAGAAAAAAGTCACAATGTTCCCAATTTAAAGTTGTAATAACACCAGAATGTGGTGTTAATATCAGGAGGAAAAAGTAGTAATAAAAACCTTCAGTGAGAAATGTTGAGCATCTTGTGAAGTTCTACTTTGGACTTAATACTTAAAAATACTTTTGATATATCAGCATCAAATTATTATCAGTAGCAGGACTTTGAAATAATGGTGCACATTTCTGGAGAAAAAAACCAACTGAACTGAGCTGGAAATGTCAAATCCTGATAAATCTTTACTAAATTATTTTTTTCTGGTAAAATTACGACTGTTTTCATAATTAAACAAAAATCCTAGAAGCCCGGCCCCAAATATATTGTCAAAATGTGACAATATTTTCTGTAATTTCTTTTTTAAAAAGGAAAGAGAGCAAAAATGATAATATAATAACGGAAACCAAATGCAGTATGAAAAAATCATAGGTTGTATTTTTAAGCCATATAGTTGAACCCTATTTTTAAGTTCTGATTTTTTCCGTTCAGGTTGTGGAGGCTCTTCCGATGCTCCCAGACATCCCGCTCCCAGCGATCCAGCCCAACTACAGACCTCTGCCCTCCATCGACACGCCGCTGTCCCCTCAGCGCCGCAAAGGTGACAGCTGTGACCGTACTGTGAATAAAAGGCAAAGAAATCTAATTTTCAACAGCAAAAATGGAAATATTCCTGGAAAACTATTACAGAAATATAAAAAATAGCATTTTAAATAGAAGAAACTTCAATTAGAAGAATAGTTTTTTGGTAAAATCCAACATTTGCTTAGAATAATAATAAAAATATATGTAGATGTATTAGAGTCAAAACATATAATTAAATAAATCTTACTAAAATTAAAAATGAAACAGCCAAAATTAAGCATATTTTCATTCTAAAACACATTTGTTTGTCATTTTGATGTGTTTGCTTTATAAACTTTGATTTTCACACAGTTATTAGATGTAATAATGTTATAATTCCAGTTTGATGGATATGAAGCAACGTTCCTGCAGAAGCAAAATGTTTTCAGAACTTGTACAGAGGTTGTTCTTGAGTTCTTGAAATCCTTGAAAATGCTTCAATTTCAGTTCAGTGTTTTCAAGGTTTGGAAATGCTTGATTTCTGTCTAAAGTCCTTGAAAGTGTTTGATATTCAAACTGCACAGTTTTGTAATAAGTGCAATATAACACTTGATTCAAAGCTTTTGATTCTTTACACCTGCTGTAGAATGTAAAATACAATCAATACTAATGATAGTAATACATTTTGTCATGTGATAGTGAATTGAAACTATTTTTTTAGTTTATGTACTGTTTTTATCTAGAAAGTAAAGTTTGAAAACTTACCTTGAAAGGTTTGAATTTTACTGTTTGAACGCTGCTTTTTTTCTGTATTCAGCTTCTTTCTGTTCTGAGTCCATCAGTTTGGATGTTTGTAATGATTTAATGTTGCAGACGAACCTCCTGAAGGTTTCCTCATGTTGAAACTCCTGCAGTAGTTTCGGGTTTCTCTGGCTCAGGCTTTGATTCAGGTCCAATTTCGCTGTTTTCACTTCCAGTTCCCGTGTTCAACGACGAGGAGGACGCAGGCTTCACCGGGAAGCGCTTCAACTCCAAGATGGTGGTCTACTCGGGGTCGAAGACGTCCTACCTGCCCAGGATGATGACACTATATGAGCAGTGCATCCGGGTTCTGCAGAACAACATCGACTGTGAGTTCTGCTCCAGAGGCTGCTGCAGGTTTTTATGTAGTTTTTCTGAGGACATCATTTCAACAGTTTGGTGTCTTTGTTTTCCTCCCAGCCATCGCCGAAGTGGGCGGAGTCCCCTTTGAGATCCTGGAGCCGGTTCTGGAGCGATGCACTCCTGAGCAGCTGTACCGGATCGAGCAGAGCAACCAGGTTAGTCCGAACCTCAAAGGTGAAATATCATGCTTCCTTGAACAGCTTGAAGTTTGCTTTGTAAATATTGATATTCTAGTTTCTAGTATATATTTACTCATAATAAGTAATATTTTCTTAGTATCAAGCTTTTATATCTTACTGAGATAATTAAGTACAAAGACACTTAAAATAAGAAAAATATTCTAACATAAGAACATCTTGGAGAGAAAAATTATCTTGTCAGAAAGAAAACAAGCATAAATCTCCTTAATTTAAGATATTTAATCTTACTAATATTTCAATTTTTGCAATGTAGGACAGATCTCTGGGTGATCAAATATTTTGTTTGCACAAAATCCTAATTTTAGGATAAGATAAGATTTTAGTTTGGTGAGTTCTGCGTATTTGGAGCTGTTTTAGGGCCTCTGTCACTTTAAATCCTAATAAGCTGCTGCTGGCCACGCCCCCCAACTCAACATTTACACTCACGTGAAAATGGCTGCAATTATACAACCGTACATTTTTGAAAAGCGTTAGTAGAGTCTCCTGCACGACCAACCAGAATACAGCAAGTGCTTTCTGGATGGTACCTGTTTTTTTCTCATCAGCCGTTGTACAGTGACTACAGCACTAAAACCAGCTGACCACAAGTGCTGGGGCTCAGCTTTGGTTGCAAGGTAATGGGAGGGACCTCTACTGGGGTTGCTAGGTAACTGTCAGTGCCTGCTCATTTGTGGCATTACATTCTGGAGGTTTTTGAAACAACTCATTCTCCAGACGCCAAAAAACTTTTACTTATTACCAAAAAGAGGCTGGGTGTTGATTAGGTTGTTTTTAAAGCAGTGGAAAGCAAAATGGAAATGTAAAAATGTTCAAAATGTGAATGTTGCATAAAAGGTCCCCTTTAAAGCTTAAAGTTTCAGTGTTGTTCTGCCTCCGAGGAACTGAGGCTGAGCGTTTCTGCTCTCTCCTCACTCAGTGCTTCACTGAGGACTCAGACGAGCTCTGGATGCGTCACTGCCGGCGGGACTTCAAGCGCGAGTCTCCCCAGGAGTTCGAGTCGTGGCGGGAGATGTACCTGCGGCTGCACGACGAGCGCGAGGAGCGGCTCAGGTTGCTCACCCAGAACATCAGCTCTGCCCACGCCAACAAACCCAAAGGTAGGCGGGGTTTTACCCGAGTCGCGCTGTGATGTCTGAGCTCCCGATGGGAACTGAGATCCCGAGCGCTGTGTCCTGCAGGGCGGCAGGTTAAGATGGCGTTCGTGAACTCAGTGGCCAAGCCGCCGCGGGACGTCCGCCGCCGTCAGGAGAAGTTTGGAACCTCCAGCGGTTCGTCATCGGCTTCCACCGCAGCTGCTTCCCCCGTCAAGTGAGTTTCCCATGACCAGACGTCAGATTTAACACTTTACATTGATAGCTAACAGATTTTCTGACAGATTTGAGCATTTTCCTCTCATCAAGTTGTTGATCTGTTAGTCAGAGGAAGTTCTTATTTGAATGGCCACCAGGAGGAGCGTTTTCTCCGAGGTCCTGATTAGACCTGTCACAATAATAAATACTGCTGGATGATAAATTGTCCCACATTGGGAGCAAATGCAGCGGTTTTGTTTCTACTGCATCTCAGTTAATTCTTTTTTCTTTGTCTCTTTCAGAATAAAACCAGCATCCTCTGACTTTGCTGGTGACTCCAGCCAGTCCTCTTCACATTTCAGCTCTCCAGCCGGTTCGTCTCGCTCTTCAGCGCCGCCTGGAGGAGGAGGAGGAGGAGGAGGAGGAGGAGGAGGAGGAGGAGGAGGTACTGTTCATCCTGGCCGGGAAAAGCCACAAGTCAAAAGTGAGTTTGTTCTGATTTTAGTAGGGTGTGTTGATGTTTATGTGTAGTTATGTTTGTGTTTAACTCTCCTGAACTTGTTCCTGTTGCAGAAATCGCCCCCATGATGGCAAAAACCATCAAAGCGTTCAAGAACCGATTCTCCCGCCGGTAGTCTGCCAGAATCCGAAGGAAGGTTTTAATTTAATTTTAGCTGCTTTTTTCCTCCTGACACACAAGGCATGAACTTCACGGTACTGCTGAGAACACGGCTTCCTTTCTGCAGCTTTTTCAGTATTTCCCTCTGGCGCCGACGGCACACAGACACAGGTGGACATCTTTAACCGCTGGAACGTTTTCACCGTTTGAGAACTGTAGATGTTAGATGGTTCTGCCTTTCTGAGCTGAGCACAAAAACTAGAAACAAACGTGGAATCAGAGAAGGTTTCGGTTTGTAGATGTGAACAGAATCAGCATCGGCTGGAACCAGCTCTTTGGATTCGATCTGGGTGACTTTCAGAAAATCATGCTTTACTGCAGAAAAATCATGATTTACAGAGATTAATACTGAGAAATATGATTTCATTTATTTTATCCCAACTCCCTATTTGCATTAGTTGTGGTTCTGATCTCTGTCTGGACCAGCTGGCCCACCTGGTAGAAGCAAAATAACGTCCTGTTGGTAGATGGTATTAATTGGGTGTGGTTGTGGAGAACAGGAGTCCAGTCGTCTCTCTGGAACCAAACGTCCTGCGGCAGTCCACTCTGTCTCATATCTGGAAACATCTTTTTTAAAAAGGACAAACTGGAACGATATGAGAAGCTTAAAGAGAAAAATGACCCGTTTTAAGGGTTTTTTAATCTTAAACTTCAGTTTCAACCTATTTTTAAAATCTTATTTAAAATCATAATTTGAAGACAGATGATCTGGTGAAGAGCTCTGTTACCAGCAGCCTGTCAGGATTTATCTCATATTTTAATAATTAGTAAAAATGCTTAAGGAAAACTGTCTGGTTCCCAGAGAGCTGTTAGCTGAATTTTTTTTTTCATCTGCTGCTTGGCCTAACTCTTCTTCTTTGGTTTCCTCTTGTTATATGAGGAATTTAACCACTTTTCATGATATTCCCAGAGATGAAGAACAAGAACCGGATCATAAAGAAAAACTTATGTTTAAAGGAGTAGAAGAAAGTCTGGTTTCCTTGGAGGACTGGCTCATTAAAGAGAACCTGTTTCCTGTTTGAAACTTTCCAGCACAGATTGCACAAAACCTTGATTTAAAAATCAGCCTTATGAAGGTTTCAGCTGTCTGACTCACCTGGACAGCCGTATGTTAGGAAAACGCACCTGCAAACAGGAAATCCTACCGTTTTTTTTCTCCCTGGCTCTCTGCTGCTCACTCATCAGTGGGATTTTTTTATGTTTTTAAGTGTTTTAACAGACCGGAGAGAAACATTCAGCATCTTGAGATGAACCCGACTTTCCTCTGGCACAAGATCATCAATCTACCAGAATAATACTGTGAATTCAAACATTATTATCAATATATGGGTAACAGCGCACCTCTGGACACACTGACACATCTGTCATGTTGCGTACAGAAGAGAAAGATGAATTTTAAAAGTGTCAGGCTAGCAGTTTCCATCTGTTTCCAGTCTTTGTGCTAAGCTAAGCTAGCAAACGGCAATTGGATCAGACACCTGCTTTGTCTCTTGAAAGAAGGCAAGTTGAACTTTTTCTTTTTAAGGTACTGTGGATTAAATGAGTTCTCGTTTCTTTTCCTATCTGACCAAATGACACTAAACTTTCCCGCTGGTCGCTCCATGGCCGCTGGAGGAGTCGTCGTTGTTAGGAAACCGAGCCGTTCAGATGTGATCCTGTGATTCCTGGTGATGTTTCAGTGTGTGTATAGGGAGGAGGGCTGAACTGTAAGCAGAAACATACACCCTGCTGTCTTATTTTTACCTCTGCTGTGGCTTCAGGTCCTGTTCTCCTCCTGCTGGAAGTCTGTTTCTGTCTGCTTCACTGTGACAAACTGTTTCTAATGAGGGAAGTTCATAGGACATCTGCGGCTTCAGCCCTCCATCACCATGAGATGTATTTATTTTCAGAAATGGGACCTGGTACCCTCCCTGCAACACGGGCTCCAGTAGATTGAAAACTGTAATTTTATTAGATTTTAATAAATGTTATGTGGTCATTTTTATTAAAATTGACTTTTGCCCTGACGAACTCTCTGTGTGGAACTTCTTTTGAATGAAAATTTCTGATTTTGTGTAGACATATATGTGATATGAATATTAATAAGGAAACTTTTCAGAGATCTGTTCTGTCAGCTTTAATGATGAATGACAATAGGCCAATCAGTTCTAATAAAATCTGTTTTCCATTTTTATGGTTTGATTAGGGCTTCATGTAGTTCAAACCATCACTAGACTTTAGCAGGAAGAATTTAATTTCTCTGAAAGTGTCTGGTTTGTTTTTATAAAATTAAAGTAAGTAATTTTATGGATCTGACAGGATGTGATATTGACAGGAAAAATTTTGAAATTTCTTTTAACTCCATAATGGTTTCAGAAATAACTCCAGAGATACACTTCATGCTTTACCTTTTATATTCGGATATTTATCTTATCCTTTCCGATATAAGCCTATTTTCTTAGTTTTAACCTAATTATTTTTGCAACACGTTTGTAAACATTTTACGTCAGTCGCAGCGTTTGGTGGTAACCAATGGGAGCCAATCAGAGCTCCTAAAACGCTTCCGACAGTATACCAGTTGACATTTCCCTGTGACCCTGTTATTTTCAAAATAAAATGTAAACAGCTTTACAAATTAAGATAAAAAGCCGAGTTAAGCTCTGAATAAAGCTATAGAAACATAAGAGCATTGATTTCGATTAACACTATGTTAATAGTTTTTCGAAAATATTAATTATTCCGTTTCATGACTGCAACGGGAAAGCTGCTGCTTTTATTTTGAAGAGCTCATATCGGAACTGTCGGGTTAACCTCGCCTCACTTTAAGCTAAATTTAGTTCGCTTCACGCTGCAAAACGAAAGTTGCTGACCGAGTCCTCGTTTATAAAACAGTCCGTTTTCTCTCGGAAAGCGTCATTATTTTGTTTGCAGATTATCATAGAGTTCGACCGTTGGAGTCCACCATGTCCGGCCACGGTCACGGCCACGGACACAGCCACAGCTGCGGGTCGGAGGGGCAGCATGAGCCCGCAGAGAGAGGCGTGGAGTTCGGGTTGTATCAACGCATCGATCTGGAGAAGCTCCAGTGTCTGAACGAGAGCAGGGACGGAGACGGACGGCTAGTGTTCAAGCCTTGGGACCAGCGGAACCTGCGAGACAAGGTACGGGGCAGAGTGGGCCTCCTCAGTGGTGAGCCCGCGATGAAATATTTGACTAGTAGCACCTTTTACAGAATAAACTACGCATAACTAAGACCTGACATAAGAGTTTAATATAAATAAAATAACGTATTAATTTCTGGAGAGGCGTGAATAGTTTTTAGTCTGGCCATTGCCTTCCTGCTCTATTCCGCTCATTTCAAATCTCGTTTAAGGTTTAATCTGGACTTTCTCCCATTCACTTCGATTCCTCTGGTAGTTTTTCTATCGGGCCAATCACAGAACATCCTCCTCTTTGCAGTGGAGGATGGCTGTTTACAGTGCATGAAGTATAATGTAAGCTTCTTAGCGTCGAACTGGCGCATTACATATAAAACATCAACATAGTCCTTTCCTCCACTAAGCAATCTTTGTCAGCAGAACTCAAACCCTCTGTAGGAAGCAAAGGGGATGTTTTTTATAACCAGGCTACCTAGTTTCTATTAATCTGAAATATTTACAGTGAAACACTTTTGTGTAACTGTTTTTTATTATTATTATTTTTATTCAGCCATACCGCTTCCCCCCAGCCCCTGCAATGGCACTGCGCGCCCAACACTTTGGGAACCACTTGTTTAATGCATCAAAATTAAGAGCTCTCAGGATTGTTTGTCCAATTTGCTCTGATTTCTAATTCAGAGAGTCGGAGGTCTGATTGAATCTGGTTAAGATGCCTCCATTGCGCCTCCCTCTGGCGCAGTGGAGGCTCAATGGGTCTTTCCATCCTTTTCTGGAAAGACCCAGAAAAGGATGGAAGCTTGAGGATTTGAAAATGGGACTGTAAAAATCTTCACAGAGCAGATCCCAAACAAAGAAGCATCTGACCATGTTTTTGTTTTCCTTCAGTATGTGGAGAGTGATGTGGATGAAGAGCTGCTGTTCAACATCCCGTAAGTCCTGCAATCACAATCATCATCATTATCCGGCTTTCTGTGTGCAATTTATCTGTTTAGCTTTTTTTCTGTATTTAGTTGTAAATATTATTCCTCAGCAAACTTGAAAAGGTTAAAGTTCTTGGTATAAGCCCTTAGCGTCACCCTGAAGTCCCCGCTGGGTGTAATTTCATTCGGTGCTTCTCTTCTCGTCTGTCCGCGTCCTCAGACTGACGCTGTCTCATCTGTTTCAGTTTCACCGGCAGCGTGAAGCTGAAAGGCATCATCATCTCTGGAGAAAACGACGACTCTCATCCTGCAGAGATACGACTGTGAGTCTGTTGCGTCCCTCCCCCTCTAGGTGGCAGCATTGTGATTCTGCGTCTGATTGTTGCCTGCAGATACAAAAACATCCCTCAGATGTCGTTTGATGACACCGGCAGGGAGCCGGACCAAGCCTTCAGACTCAACAGAGACCCGCTGGCTGAGCTGGAGTATCCCACAAAGTGAGGAGTCACACTTCAGACACTTTGAGCAGAAACATTAGAAATCAGAGGAGCTGCAGCCTTAAATTAAACTATTTTAGCTAAAATGTAAGTTTGTCATTATCAGTTAGGACCATGTTGCCTTTAAAAAATGAAATCTATTCATTTAGCATTTTCCAACTCTGAATGAATAAGAAAAGATGCTTCCAGACTTTTTAAAGAAATTGCTCGGTAAGCAAAGTAATTTTCAGGTTACCTCTGGTTACTTTGAGATAATAAACCAGTTTTAACTTAATCAAGCTCATGAATTCTATATTTTGAGTTAGCATTAAATTGCTAGGTCAACAAATATTGCCTAAGATCTTTGTCTCCAACTGTTATTGAAATAAAATGAATTCAAGATCTAAAATTCTCAAGATAATAAAACAAAAGCAATCAGGATCTTAAAATCTGCATTTAACAAGATAATGAAACTATCATTACATCAAATCAAGTTGAAAGCCCTTTATATACTTTCATTATTTAGACAAGAAAAAAAACAAACTCAGGCTCAAATTCTTTATCTCTTTAGACAATTAAAAGATTTTAGTATATTTACATAGCAAGATGTTCAGAAATAAAATTATATTGAAGCAAAATAAAAATCTTTACTTTCTGACTTCCTGAGATAATTAGTGTTTTTGTGCATAAATGAGCTCAAGATGTCGCTAATTCGAGATGTGACCTAAAGAATTTTCTAATAAAATATATGTAAGATTGATATATCCTGATACACCAAGATAATGAAACTGCTAAATAATCTCATTTTAAAGAAATAAACACTTTAAGATGTAATCTCAAGATATTGAGATAAAGGAAACTTAACATCTTTTATCTCAGTTTAACGAGAGAAGGGAACTGTTTCAGTGACACATTGGTTCAACAAATCACTATCGAAATATGGAAATTCAATTTTGTCAAAATTAATCTTGAGATTTATGTATTTCTCTAATATGAGAAAATGAAGCTCCCAACAAAATAAACCTCTTGATATCTCCAGTTAATGTACGATTCTTTTTTTTATCTTTATTTCTTTTGAGAAATGAAGATAGTGCACTGTTAGATGATGAAATTTTCACCCTCTAATTATGTTTTTAAGGTGTTTGTCTTGGTTTTGGATGAATGTTTCTCTGTGAAATGTTCACACAGGAGTTATTTTTCCTTCCTGGAAGCCGTCGTTTTGACTTTTCCTTCTGCCGCTTGTCGTTTGCAGAATTGCTCGTTTCTCCAGCGTCCATCACCTCTCCATCCACATCTCCAAAAACTTTGGGGACGAGAACACCCGGGTGTACTACATCGGCCTGAGAGGGGAATATTCAGAGGTTTGTCTGGCATAAATCGGTCTGTTCTCGTCGTCTGATCGGAGGAAGTTTAGATCATTCTGCTGAATCTGCAGATGTAATACATGGTGCCCAAAAATTTTAATGTTCTGGGGGCCACAGAATTCTTGGTATTTTTCTTCTTTATTGAAATTGGAAAAACTAAACTCAACATTTGAATTAAATAAGTGGATCTTTTTTATTTTTTTGTCTTTTCACCAACAAAAACAGGATGTGGCTCACTCATATTTTATTTTGCCATGTCCAAGTCCAAATTTTAGTAATAGCCACTGGATTTTTGTTGTCCCTTTTTACTATTACAACAAATTAAATTCAAAACAAAAACCTTTCATTTTCCGTGGTAAGATGTTAAATTGTCTGAATCTTTTTTGAAAGGTCTGGCATCAGTGAAATTTGCACCATAGCTTTGTTTTTAAATGTGTATTGGCATCCACTTCCTTCTCGAATTCTGATCCAGGACCGCCAGAAATCATTCTGAGGACTGCAAACAGCCCCTGGGCCGTAGTTTGGACACACCTGGTTTAACGTCTTTCTGCTCTGTTTCCTGTAAGGCTCACAGACATGAAGTGACCATCTGTAACTACGAGGCGGCAGCAAACCCAGCGGATCACAAAGTGGAGAGCATCATCCCACAGACCAACTTCATCTCCTGAGAACTGGAGGAGAAGACGAAGAAGTTTTAGTGGTGTTTTCTGAAGGTCTAAATGTCAAACAGGAAGTCCAGCGCTGCGTTTGGGCAGCGATGTGGGGTTCAAATGGGAGCGAGCGCTGTAATCTTGGAAACTGGCGCGCTTCTATTATTTCCATGGCAACATGCTCAACAGCGTTGGCAAAGATGCATGAAAGGTTTTTTTTTTTATCTTCTGTGATGACTTGTGCTGTTAAATAAAGCGAGGAGGACAGGATCAGTTATTTGTTAGGTGAACATCTTGGTTGCCATGACGACGGCCTGGATTCATCATTCGCTGCAACACGGGAAAGTCTTCAGGTTTAAATCATGAACAGCTTTGCTTGAGTCAGTGTTTCCGTACATGAAAGGCGATGAAGATCTGAAGCCTTTCTTCATCTTTTCTGATGCTTAAAAAAATAAATAAGATGCTACAATAACGTTAACCTTTCTGTGCATTTTTTGTGCACCCAGAAGTGGCTGCTGCCCCCTGCTGGACGTTTGTCCTGAGTTTGTCTTTTGTAAATGTGAGTCAGGTTGGTGTAACTGGCAAAAATGTTTCAGCAGATTTAGTTTAGGCAGAACCAACTTCAGGTCAGCATAGATCCACAATGTGAAGCTCTGATAGATCTACAAGCACTAGATCTACTGCTAAAAACAGCATACGAAAATAAAATATGAGTGCTTTCTAAAAAACCCCCCCCTAAAAATATATCACAAATACAGTTTGCTAGATTTGTATATTTTTTTGAGGTTCTTGCTCATCTATAAAATACTTTTTATTATGCAACTAAAGAAAATATTTTAGTTAGTTTCAAATAAAAACACAAATTACCAATATGTACACCGAGCCAGACCGTTTATTCTGGGTTATTTATTTTATAGGTTTTGTGGTTAAAAAAAAATGAACTAAGAGGAAAAAAAAAAAAAATATATATATATATATTGTTAGTTTTTCTTTATTGGTTTCTTAGAAAGACAAATGACCAAAATATAAACTGAACCGGACTGTTTCTTCTGGATTGTTTCTATTTAGTTAGCTAATTTTTTTAATCGATATTTAGTTGTTTTTTTTTAAATAGAGCATTAAAACCCTGAAACGTAAAGGTGGGCTGTGGTTTGTGTGTGACGTCATTTCCCGGCCCCGCCTCCTCTTACAGTGCGCAAAGTACCGGAAGTTCCGCCCCGTCGTGAACTGGGACAGCAAGCGGTGAGTGTGTGGGTCTGAGCGGGCTAACGGGCCGCGGATGTGTTTTTAAACGCTTTATTCTGGTTCGAAACGAACCTTACGAGATATTTCATTGTTTAAGGGGTTTTCTGTGCTGCTGGTCAAATAAGAGGTCAAAAATGAAATATGGTTCCGGTCCTGGGGACGGAGGGGAGGATCGAAGAAGGCACCGGCAGAGGACAATACACTCGATATTGTGTGTGTGTGGCTGATCTTCCTCTGGCTAACCCGGTTTACCAATGTGTGTGTGCGGCAGATAAAGCGGGATTAAAGCCCGCAGTGGGGCTGGGAGTCGCTCCGACTGGATTTTGGGGCAGTTGGGTCTTTGTGTTCCACCTCCAACGAGAATTAAAGCCGAACTGCGGCCATTCATTGTTTCTGCGCCGTTTCCTCCTTCGATGCTAACTCATTCAAATCAGATGAAAACCACCTTTAACTCGCTAATGGTGAGGCCAGGGGCCCCAGCAGCTGCTGGAGGAGCCGCAGGGGCCCCCGGACCCGTAGCGGCAGCTGGATGGGGGAAACCTGCCGCATATCGACGGTCCTGCTGCTGATCTGGGATCAGTGTTTGACTGCAGCACTTCTCCTGTGTTTTTCTGTTCAGCGTAATTTAAGTCCCGCAGGAAGGAGAGACCTCGTGGTTTTCTGATCTCTGCTGCGTTTATTGGATTAAATCAGATCAGTGAGAATAATTAACACATTTAGAGATAAAGTAAAATCAATAAAAACAATAATGAATGAGCATCTTCTGCATAATTCTTCATCATTTCCTGTTGTGTTTTAGATTCAGTTCTCCAGACTCGTTTTCTTATTAATTTGGCTAATTTATCCTCCATTTAGATGAATATTTTCCATATTTTTGCACTTTTACTTAAATAACCTACTAGCTTTAGTGCGACTCTCGCTCTTCCTGGCTCAGAGTTGCACAGATTTCCTGGTACGTGTTGGAAATGGTCTCTTGGAAATGGTCTCTGGTCGATAAGCGGCTGACTGAAGGCTTCATTCTCTCTTGTTAACCCAGAAATAAACACATCAGTCTGTTTTTATCTGGTTGTTCTGCTTGATGCTATAGTTTCTCTCAGTGTTACTGTTCAGTCTGGAAAACAGAATTTTTTATTTTAACAATTTTTATTTCTCTTTGGGTTTTCAAACTTTAATACTGTTCCATTACCTAAATACTATGAATATCCATTTTCTTCCATTAATTATTTTCTTTCTTTCATCCTTTCTTTTTCTCTTTCACTCTTTCTTCCTGTCTTTTTTCTGTTGCTCTTTCTTTCTCCCATTCTTTCTTTCACTCCTTCCATCTATCTTTTGCTCTATCCTTTCGCTCTTTTTGCGTTTTCTTTCTTTCTCTTTAGTTCTTTCTTTCTACCCTCTTGTCTCATTTGTTTTTCCGTCTCCTTTCCTTTTCTCCTTTCCTTACTTTGTTTTTTGCATTCTTTGCTTATTTCCTTCCTCCTTTCCAGTTTTTGCTTTTTGCCAAATACTTAATTATTATTTAAAACTGGGTTCTTGTAGAAATTTCTGCAGTAAATTTATAGTGAAGTTTAGTAATTTACATTTTAAAATGGTGAATATGAAAGACTGACTAATATGAGTCTGGAAAAATCTGGAATTATGGAGGGAGAAATTGTGTAGAAACGCTGTTGACACTTGTATGAAAACATGAAAAACATCTGTCTAGTTTATGAATTGATTTGTAGTTATCTCTGGGATTCCTATGAAATATAGGTAACATTTAAACAGATCCTCCTTCCAGCGAGAGACTAATAAAAACATGTCAGCTGAAACCTGAAGCACTTTGTGGAGCAAACAGAAACCCCAGCAGATCTGGTCGGTTTGAGAGTCTGAATCCCAGCAGATACTGAAGCTATTTTTACCCAGCATCCTCCTCCTGAAGCTCAGAGCGATCCGATGTTTCTTAGAGAAATCCCACACAGCGACGACAGACGCCATGAATCTGCTGACCAGCGCGGCTCACGCTAACGACCTCAGACTTTCACAGCCATTTCATTCTTCCACTGTCACTCAGTTCTATTTGTTTTTATTCAGTCTGAGTCTCGCACCAGAACTGGCCAAGCCGAACTTTCTGCTGTTTAAATCAGACTGGATTTGTTCACCAAAGCTTAAATGCGATGCCTTTTTAATAATCTCAATTCTAAAAAACAGGTTGATGTAATATTAAGTAGCCGTAGTTTAAGTCAGGTGAGATTACAATGGAATATTTTTATCAAGTTTTGTCACACTTTTTAATTAAATTCAGCTTAAAATATTTAAACTTTAAGTTTGAAATATTGTTTATTCTCTCACAATGGTGAAATTTAGATATAACAGTAGCATAAAGTCTGTAGGTCCACATAAAAGTTAAGTGTTAAAACATATACTAAAAACTGGATTTACATTAATATACTATAATAATTAGGCCTGCCGGAATAGCAATTTTTAATAAATTGTCCCAGAAGTTATTGCTATAAATGATGATGATGTTTTGAGAAATACAATGGAAATGGCATAGAAATGCAAGAACAAACAACTATTTAACACTAGAACTGGAAGACATTTTAAATATCCAAAATAAATAAAAAAGCAAATATCATCCAGTTTTTTTAAAAGATAAAAATTACAAATCTTGAAAATGGATTTTATTGAGCTCGTTCTAACCGATTAATTGCTGATTGCGACAGACCTGTTGAATAGTTTTTTTTTTTTAGGTCACTGATGTAGTAAAGAAAAGATTGCTTTTGTTTGACAGAGAGTAAGCCGACGGGTGATTAAAGGATTATATGTGTAGTATTTTCTTTGTGTTTAGTATTTTTGCTGCGGCTGAAAAGATTCAAATAAATGGATGTTGTTCTTGTCAACTAAAGTTGCTTGAAGCGTTCTCTCTATTCACCCTGAATTAAAAACATTTTATCCCTAGATCAAGTGATTTGAAGCTAACTGAGAACCTAAGCCATTTGATTTTTATGTCCAAACACTTCCTCTTTCTTTTTCCTTTTATTGCTCATCTATTACTCATTTATCCAGTCACATGTTTCCAGTTCTGCTTCAGAGCAGCCAAGGAATTTCAGCAGCAAACGGTTGAACATTAAGCTTGGCGTTTGGGACATTCCTTCGTCTCCTCGTTGTCTGTTTACGGCAGCGCGCCGTTCGACCTTCCTGTTTTCCTTCCTTCCTGTCCTCACATCGTCATAGAGCTTTTACCGTAAAACATCCTGATCGCTCAGACTTCCAATCACTTCCTAACTGCTGAAACCTTCTTATTTTGTCACGTTTCAAATGCAAAAATAAACATAAATCAAATTATAATGTATTAAGTAAAACATTTTTTTATATTCAGCCCCTTTTTCATGAATCCTCCTAAATAAATTCAATCTAAATAAGAAATGCAATCCTGTAATTTGAACTTTTGCATTAATAAAGCTCTTCTGTGAAGCTCTAAGAGGTTAGTTGTTTCCCCACCTGATACATGGTGGTGGTATCATCATGCTGTGGGGATAGATTGGACCCTATCATGGGGTAAGTGCAAATTTATCGCCAGTTGGCTGGAGAAGTTCCTACGTTTCTGTCATGATGCAAGTCTTAAATTACATATACAGTCCAATCCCATTTAGAGACACAAAGGGCAACAAGATGGAAATAAACATTGATTATTAATATTGGCCCAGTTTGACTTATTAGAAAACGTCAAATAGCGATCGATACTAATGCCGATATATCAAGATAATTCCTGATGTTTCACGTGTCTCCAGTGTTTGACCCGCAGGCTGCTGATCTTTGTGTCATCTCCTGATTCTAGCACCCCCTACAGTGTATGTGTGGCAACAACATGTCTGTGCCGCTGCTCGCCGAGGCTGTGACGGTGTCCGGGACACAGAAGGAGACTGCGGCGGTGAGTCGACACTAATGTTCCTGAACTCTGCTTCACTCAGCATTTTTCTGATGGACTGGCAAGTACAGATACCAAGGAGCATCTAGAAGCTCCGATAAATCAAATGTTGGCATATTTTCTCCATTGTTATTACCGAACTGGACATCACGTGACTGTCGATATATTGCTATGCTATATATCGAGACTCCGGCGGCGAGAAAATTATATAATCACGCAAATAATCTGAAAAAGACGCCATGTTTTACTATTAATTGTCAACACTAGTAGTTGGATAACAAGAGCCAAGAGTGTCACATTTCACTGGTCAGTAAAAAGTTTTAATTAAAAATGTGGCGAAAGTGGAAAGTAGGTCAGTCCTGCTAGCTTAACTATGACCACCGTAACATAAACATGCTCTGAAACACCAAGCTTGAAAACATAACAGTGGAACGGACCGGATGTTCAGTTTTGGGAGGTTTATGTCCATTTTTCTGTGTGGGGGAAATATTTGTGTGTTTTAAGCCGTTGCTGTTCCTGTTACATTTGAACGTTATCTCTGCTCGGTTGGCTGACGGTGCTGTTGTCATTCAGTTGCCAGGGCAACTGGTCCAGGTGTAGCGTAAAGCCGACGCAAAGAGCGACAGGAAAGGAATGATTCGGAATGGTTTTTTGTTGTTATTTTTTGTTGTTATTTTCCCTTTGTTGTGGCATAATTTCTATAAGTTTAATAAGCGACAACAACTGGACTACTCGTGATTCATGATTGTTATAAATATGGCGACATTGATGAACATGATTCAATGCATAGTAATGGCACCTGCGGCTAGTAGGCGATGTCCAATCCAGTGTTGATGGTTTTATCTGCTGGGAAGCTCAAAAGGTTACAGTTTGGGATTCAGGATGTTTTTCTGTCTGTGCTGCAGGTGATCTTCCTTCATGGATTAGGAGACACAGGGTGAGCACTTCACATGTTTTTATTCTCTAATGAATTTCCTTTCAACCTGACCATTTTAAGTCCCTTCAGGCATAGAAAGGCTGCAAAACCACAAATTCAAAAATAAAATATTTTTGAATTTGAATATATCTCTTTAATTTTTGCTGATTGATTTAATAATTTAAAGACAGACTCACTCACCAGGTTATATCTGCTTCATTAACGTTAACAATGCGCTGCTAACAACAGCCCACCCCCCACTGTTGAAGCTTTGCAACTTTGTCGCAATAATTATCGACTTTTCAGAGAAAAATCGGTATCGGCCAAAATTAGAATCAGCAAGTCAGTCCGAAAATTGCAATCAGTTCTTTCCTATTTTCTGTATTAATATAATTATTGGGATCTTGTACACCATATTTAGAGCATGTTTTAAGTAATTGTAATAAAAAGAAAAACAAGGTCTTTAACCAAAAATTGCAAATATCCGATTCGTTTTTTTGTGATTTACTCAAAACTTTCTAAAAACTATTAAGAAGTGGAATTGTAATAATGTAAAACAATAAAACATGATATTGACAATATATACAAAATCATATAAGAAATTAAAAACATGACAATAAAAAAGAAACATTAATTAAATATTATCTAAGGTACTTTGAGAATTATTTTCATCTCCTGACTGTGGAGATATATTCAGTGTTTTCCTCAGTCAGACCTCTGTACAAATTTACAAAACTGTAAAAATTATTTTTCTTTTTTTATGAGCCAGGTTTGTTTATTGTTGGATTTATTTTTTTATCTGCTTCCTGTTGTCCATCAGGCACGGCTGGGCCGACTCTCTGACGGGGATTCGGCTGCCTCACGTCAAGTTTATCTGCCCTCACGCGTAAGTCTGCTGCTGTTTATCTCACCTGAACTGCTGTTCTGCGCCCCTGACGCCTTTTTCCCCGCAGGCCTAAAATCCCCGTCACTCTCAACATGAGGTCCCTGATGCCCGCGTGGTGAGTAGTGCCGATGAACGCCACCGCCTCTCAGCTCAAAACTGGCTGCCTTTGTTTCCCTGGAAACCACAATAGGCTCCCATGTTGCCTTGACAATAGTGCGATTGTGAGTATTGATCTGTTGTTGTGGTTTTTTTTTCTTGACTCCGGTTTTGTGTGCACAGGTTCGACCTCATGGGCCTGAGCCCCGACGCTCCAGAGGACGAAGCCGGAATCAAAAAGGCTTCAGAAAACAGTGAGTTTGAATGCAGCGTGCTGTTTAAAACAAAACAGCCACATTCACCTCTGAAGCCAGCCTGAAATAGCTCGCAAAGTGCCGCTTTCGCCCATGCTTCTGATTGGTCGACTGCAGCAGTTTAATCAGGGGAACTGTCAGCAGTGGAAAGAAGATTACCTCACCACAACACTGCAGCAATCATAATAATAATAATAATAATGAAGTGATGGGCTGAATTATCACAGAGTCCAGGCTGGTGTTGATGAATACAGTTTGTTGTGCAGAACTTGTTGAAATGAGCAGCTTTCCTTACGGTAGTAAATCATAGATGGTGTTGTAGAAATGAGTCAGAAACCTTGTTTATTGATTTAAATATTGAATATTATGTGTTTCCCAGGCACATAGTCCCTTTTCATACCACAATTAAGAAACTATGTTACCTTCAGTTTTTATATATGTACATGTCAAATATGACTTAAAAGAAATTTGACTTCCTGATTTAACTTCTTGAAACTGGGACTCTGTCTCTCTAAAAACTCTGCCTCAGGAAGTCATACCAACATGGCTTCTCTGATTTCTCACTGAGAAGTAGCTCCTATCATGAGCTTAGCAGTTCCACCGGGGGTTTGCTAATTGCTGCTGGCTAGTCTGAAGGAGCTCAGTGGGGGAGTGGTGGCGGAGGGCAGCTCTGCTCTGAACTCGTTATCTTGGAAGCTTTATGACTATTATCATGTCTTTATGCTAGTATGTCTTTTTTTCTTGTAATATTCCGACTTTATTTTAATATTATTATTATTTTATTCTTGTACAACTTATATTATTACGACTTTCTTCAGGTAATATTATGACTTGTACAGTTTTATTTTCATATGATTTTTTTTCTTGTATTATTACAACTTTATTCTGGTATTATTTTGACTAGTTCAAATTTCACTCCTTAATTTCTTCCGTCACTGAATGGTTTCGTTTTTGTCTTCAGTCAAGGCCATAATCGAACACGAGGCCAGAAACGGGATTCCTCCTCACCGTATAATCATCGGTGGATTCTCTCAGGTCAGATAACGGCTCACATTGATTCTGTGTTTGTTCTTAAACCAGAGCTGGTCGTAGTAAACGTTTTGCTGTCGTTCCTTCTCCCCACCTCAGGGTGGCGCTTTGTCCTTATACACCGCTCTGACCTGCCAGCACCAGCTGGCCGGCGTGGTGGCCCTCAGCTGCTGGCTCCCTCTTCACAAGAGTTTCCCTTCGGTACGTCGTGGCTCCGGCTGGCGCCGCCCCGTCACATTCTGCGCTGGTTCTGTTGCTCAGGTAGAACCACTGTGGGTCTTCTGTTCCTGCAGGCATCGAGCGGCAACAAGAACATCCCAATCCTGCAGTGCCATGGAGAGATGGACATGATGGTGCCCGCGCAGTTTGGCGCCATGACGGCAGAGAAGCTCAAATACATAGTTAACCCTCAGATGGTCACCTTTAAAACCTACCCAGGCGTTCAGCACTCCTCCTGTCCTGAGGTACGTCTGCATCTTATTGCAGTCTGGGGACTCACCGATTAGCTTTTTTCACCTTTTTCACCTCCGATACTGATATCTAAGATTTAATATCAGCTGATCCGATACAGAAGAACACCTGTCTGTGTTAATTATAAACACAAACATAAATTTACTGAATTACAAATTAATTTGATAACTTTGCGGTAGTATAGCAAAGGCTTCACAAGCTTGGTCAAACATGGAAAAACAACTTTAATTTGTTCAGTCAGTTAAATTAGGAGAAAACAGTCAATGTAAAATAAATAATAAGTTGACAAAAACAATAGCTTGACTAGCTTTGTCAAACATGTGAAAATAAACAACAAACCTTTTCTCAAATGGATCAGAAAGTTCAATGAGGAATTCTAAATATAATGTAAAATAAATAATAAATTAATACTTGGCTCAGGGCAGAAAGCATAGAAATAGACTGAATAGATCTTCCCTTAAAGATCAAACTCATTGTCACTGATACCTGATCTATAATTTTCTTCAATATCGGGACCAATGCAGATATTGATATCAGATCGGTGGATCTCTTAATACGGTCGTCGTCATCAGGAAGGTCAATTTAATGTTGGCTTTTGAATGACTCTTGGCTGTGATTAGGAATCATAAAGCTGTATGTTAGTAAAATATTTTTGAATTTGAATTAAACTTGAGCTCTCAGTTCTTGCTCTTGTAAATCTTTGTAGACGTTTGTTTTGTGATCTTTCCACCCTGGAAAAGTGGAGAACAAAAAGAATCTGTCGTTCCTGCTGGTGATGATCGGATAGACGTTAGAAGCTTTTACATCTCTGAGATTATTATTTATTAATTGATTATTAATCTGTTCTGATCTCTTTTAGGAAATGTTGGCTGTAAGGGAATTTATTGAGAAGTATTTGCCCCGGATTTGACCTCACCTCATTCCGACTGTGACGCCCTCCGAGACACTGACCTCTGACCCCTGATCTGCTCTCCTGCAGGAAACAGCCATGAGAACCCCCCACCCCCAATCCCTCACACACACACACACACATACATTTAACAGGTAATTTAATCCGCAGAGCTGAACAGCGCTCTTCATACAGTCCAACTTGTCGAGTCTCGGCTTTCGGAGGGAGAAACTCTCACTGCACATTCCCCCTTTTTTAATTTAAATCCTCCATCTGTTGCCTCTCTTCTTTTCCTTTTTTTGAACCTCATCTTGTTTTTTTTTATCACCTTGTATCAGTCATTGCCTCACTGCCACACTTCTTTTTGAGTTTCTGGAAAACCAGCGATGTGTCTGAGTCGCATCATCCGACCTGCTGGGGGCGCTGTCAGACTGGTCGGATGTTTACTAACAGCGATTGCTTCTCCACCTTTAGAGCATTAGCTGCAGGTTTTATAGGAAGTGAAAGGACGTAGAATCTGTTTTAACTCTTTTCAGACATCTTGGTCAGACATTCTGACAGCCTTTATAAGCGACTAAAGCTGCTTGCATTAAAAAAACATATTTTTATTTAAAGGATGTAAAATCAGATCAAAATCTGATGATAACCATTTCAGGTATGAAATATGCAACAATGTTGGTCACATTACCACATCAAATCTGCAGTATTCGTCCGTAGCTCCTAAATTTGTCCAATTTGAATACCTGCAACGTTGTAGCATAGCAACAGTAAGCAGCGTACTTATGACCCTGACTGTCTCTTTTGAGTTTGAGCAGAAACAGCAGCTTGGAAAGAAAAACTTAACATCCTTGTTCATTTATTTTGATTTAATAGCAAGAAACGCTGCAGGTTTCCTAAAAGGATTCTGAGTGGGATCCCTCTGGAGATCACAAATCAGTAAATGTGAGATCTTGGCTTCCTTTTGAGAAATAACAAAAAATAGTAATTAAAAAAAGAAAATAAATTAAAAATACCAGAAAATAATAGATAAAACAACATATTAATTCTTGTTTTTGCCACCAAACAGAACTGTCTGTTTGACCCACCCAACAAATTATTTAGATTTTTTAATTTTGCTCTTAAATAACTGCAGGAAAATGTGATTAACTGATTAATAAAGACTATATACCAGAGGTTTGATCAGTGGTCACTATCTGTCCTGTGTAGTAACAGTCAGCTGACCCAAATGGGCGTTACGATCAAAACAAAACCACATTTGAGTGATCTATCATTTTTGAAAATACTTCTCTACAAAACAAAAGCATAAGTCATAGATTAAATAGATTATTTGGAAGTGGTTTGTTTACAGGTTTGAAAGGATCAAAATGTTAACATATTGGTGTGGATTAATCTGTTTGCGTATCATTTGACCTCTGACCTGTTAGCTTAGCGGCTAGCCAGGCGTGAATATTCTCGTCCTGCATTGTTCCCGTTAATCATGCCTGAAAAGGTCTTTTATAACGAAGCTCCTCTGTGTCCGACTCGGTTACTGGGAGAGCTGGTTTTCCACCATTGCATCCATTCCACATTCTGCAGCCTGTCCGGGTCTTTTAATAAAAACACGCACACACAGAGTCCCAGGAACTGATGCTTTTCCTTTTTTTAAATGTGAGAAAATGAAGTGACTTGTGTAAAACGTAATCCAAGTGAAATAAAACAAATGAATGACTGTTCCTGCCAGCCTGTTTCTTTCAGAGCTGTAAAACCTTTGTGTTGATTCTGTGTCAAACTTTGATTTTTCCGAAACTCACAGGAAAACGGGAACATGAGACCCGCACAGACTGCACATCACCAGTCGTTTCACTGCGCCTCCAATCATTCCCAGTTATGTTAGAGCAGATTTTATCCTCCCTCTTCATATCTATCCATGATGCCAAGGAGTACCAGAGTTCCAGACCTTTTAATCCCAGAGAAAATCCAGAAATTCTCATTTTTCCTCCTTCTGTAACCTGCTAACAGCAGCAGATTAAAGATCTCAAGTTAAACTCCAGTTAAGGTTTTTAGAATTGACCTGAAGCGCATTAATTTCTGTGGAGAGGAACAGTTTAGGTTTGAGCTTTTTCTGTTTGGGTGACGTCTTCTGATCTCTAAGACGTCAGTTTTGATTGTTCACAAGTCAATGAATGTTTCTCGTGTCCTTTAGTATTTCCATATTTCCGTCTCAGTCTTTGATCCCAGCCGTTTTTTTGGATTTCATTTTTTGGAATCTGTTCCTGTTTTTTTATGTCTTTTCTTTTTCCCCCTTTGATTGTTTTGTTAATGTTGTGGATCTTTTTCATCGTCATCTCATCCTCTTTTTGTCTGATGATGATGAGCATTAAGAAGACATATTGAGGTGAGACTGATGGTCTCTCCGCTCTTTTTGTTCCCTAAACAGCTTTCTGCGGAATAAACGATCCTAAAAATAAAAAAAAAATTCAATAACAGAGAATGTCTGAGTTTTTGTTTGATTTCAAAGAGTTTATTCAAAACAAACAACAACAAAAAAACACACAGAAGAAAAGTAATAATAAAAACTTTTCCACTCTTCCTCAAGCAGTCTGGCTTTCTATAGCTGATAGTTCCAGGTTGTACTTTGGCCCATTTTCCAGCAAATACATCCAAATGGGTCATTTTTGTCTATATTGGAGGAAATCTTTCTGTCAGATGGGCCAAAATGGAGAAGCAATTTTATTTTATTTTTTCCCACTCAACAACGTACTCAGTTGAAAGCCTGGTGTCAGTTGAGCCAGTTTTATACATAAAGTGATTTTAAAACATGTTAAGGCTTCAAACTGAAATGAAAATTACAATAGTGCCCCAACAACTCAAAAGACAGTGAAATACAAATGATCTATAGCATTGATATTTTCTTCTGTAAAATATATTTTCCAACAAAAAAAATATAAAAGGTACAATTTTCTCCTCTAGAATGGGAAATAAACACATATCTGCAATGTTACTTGCATATAAATTTAAGCAAAAGCAAATATTTAGTTTTAATAAATTACCTCAAGAAGTGTTGTAATTTACATTTCATATGTTTAAAAAGACTACATTTCCGAAAGGTTAGAAAAATATTAATTAAATAAATGCACGAAAAAGTATTTTCTCCTTTTATTATCAAAGCAAATTTACAAGAAAATCAGTTAAGATGCAGCTATTTTCTACACATTAAAATTACCCCGAGTAATAATAATGACTAATAACTATAACAGTATCTGCAACGTAGCAACTGAAGGCTGATATTTGACACTTTTTTTTTTTAGATAAAATAATTTAGATTAAACCGGAACAAATGTGAAGAAAGTAGACTCTTAAAAATCTGGGGATTCATTTCTGTGCTGCTCGAGCTACATCAATAACGTAGCGACGGACCAATCAGAGGCGCTGGGTGAAGATGGGCGGAGTCGTCATCTTCTGAGAAAGAAAGACTCATTTCTGCTCGACCGTTGGTCGCCATTTTGAAGACCTTTAAGGAGCTGTTAAAGTTGTAACTACGCACTTGATTTTTTGAGGTTTTTTTTTTTAAATAGTACTTTCGCTCACTTAAGGATAAATGTCTCGATTCAACAATAACCGTGGTGGGTACGGGATGAATCCATTTCAGCCACGCCGAGGCGCAGGTCCTGGTGGCCCTATGCGTGGAGGCCTAATGGGAAACCCGCATTACCGAAACCACCCTTTCCACAACTCCAACCAGAACCGGAGGGGAGGCAACAACAACTTCAGCGGATCGAATAGCCAGAATTCCCAACAGAAGTCTGCGCAAAACCAGTCGAAGCCAATTATTCCTCCACCGAGCCCCGGACCGGCCCTCACCATGAAAGGCCCGATGGACCAACAGAAACCACCGGCCCAGCAGGAGCAGCAGAAACAGAACCCCCCTGCGGACCAGTCGAAGACCCAGACTTCAACTCCAAAACCGGACACGACCCCCGCTCAGGCCAACCAGAACCAGCAGATCAAGACTCCGGCTGGGAATGCCAACGCACAGCCGCAGCAGCAGACTCCACAGCAAAACCCGAAACCGAGTCCACAACAAGGCCAGAAACCCGCACCGCAACAGAGCCCCAAGACGGTTCCGCAGCAGAGCCCGAAACCCGGTCCACAGCAGAACCAGAGACCCGGTCCACTGCAGAACCAGAGACCCGGTCCACTGCAGAACCAGAGACCCGGTCCACAGCAGAACCAGACACCCGGTCCACAGCAGAACCAGCGACCTGGACCCCAACAGAACCAGCGACCTGGTCCCCAACAGAACCAACGGCCCGGTCCGCAACAGGCCTCTAGACCAGGCCAACAACAGGGTCAAAGGACTGGTCCCCAACAAGGCAACAAGACCGGCCCAGTCCAGGGTTCGGGCCCTAAGCCGCCCCAGAGGGCGGAACCAGTGGCCGAACAGAGGCCGAAAGAGGAGCCCAAGAAGAGCGAACCAGATGAAGCAGGGGTGAGTTTAAAACCGGTCAGATTAACTAGATTTAGCAGCAGCTAATGGCGTCAGACACGTTGAAGAAAAGCTAGCTGACGTTAGCCCGCAGCCATCTTGTCTAACAATGATTCACTTTATTGAGAGAGGTGTTTTTTATTTCATCAAACAGAAATCAAGGCGCTGAAAATTAGTATTCGTATTTTTTCGTTGCAAATGGGTTTCAAGAGAGGTACTAACTTATTTCAATTTACAATAATTACGTGACTAGGATCAGAGAGTGTTCCACCTACAGCTCTTTCAAAGAACACCTGAAACTGTTTATTAAAACTTCCCAGACATGTTCTCATTTTAACTAACTTTTTATTGTATCTTCTGTGAATGTTTGTTAATGTGATTTCTTGATTGTATGTTCATAATGTTTCTTTGTTGTTTGGGTCTTCCTGTTTTGGGACTGCAGATGGAAATGAGCAATTATGCTATAATCTGGCTAATTTACAGTCTGTACAGAAGTATGTATTGTTCATTAATGTGCACTGTCCCTAATAAATAAACTGAATTGAGACTTAAAACAATATTAGAACTAAAAGAAAATAAAGCAACGATGAAATTCACCTTCATCTGGACTAGATGGGCTCAGCGTTAGTAGAAAATAAATAACCTTCCTCAGTTGAGAAATTCAGGTTATCGGCAGCAAGACGTCAATTAATACATTTTTTTTTAAATATAAAATACAAACACTGTACAGTAAGGCAGAATTTAGAACATAATAAAATACTGTTATTCAAAAATGACAGTCCAATTCTAAGAAACATGCAAAAAAAAGAAAAAAAAAGACAAAAGTCTTCAGTCTGATGCTTTTTTAAAGGATATTTTTGTTTACAGAGACTTCATAATTCATTTTATTTGTTGTTGGTTTTATTTATTTTGGATATTTAAAATGTCTTCCAGTTCCAGTGTTAAATGTTCACTAGAATTTAAAGTTTATTAATCTTTGAGAATGTGTTTTTGCTTTATTATGCCATTACCATCATATTACTTTTAAATGGTTTCAAAACAACAATATTATTGTTTATCGCAATAGCTTCTGGGACAATTTATTGTCCAGAAAAGTGTATTGTGTAAAGCCTGGGGATGAAAAAGCTGAATATAAGTTGAATGGTAGTCCCGTTGAGTTCGTCTCTGAATTAATTGACTTGATTTACTGTGAAGTGTTTTATCGTTGACAGATGTTCAAGGCAGCCTTGTCCATGTTGCTGAAGCCAGGAGAGAAGTCCTACACACAGAGATGCCGTCTGTTTGTTGGTAACCTGCCAAATGACATCACAGAAGATGATTTCAGAAAACTTTTTGCAAAGTACGGAGAACCTTCGGAAGTCTTTGTCAACAAAGGAAAAGGCTTCGGCTTCATCAGACTGGTAAGAGGCGATGCTCTGTACTGTGACACCAGCTGAGCACGAGAAATTTCTTCAACTGAATCCGTTTCCTGTTTGTGTTGTAGGAGTCGCGGGCGCTGGCAGAAATCGCTAAAGCTGAGATGGATGACTATCCGATGAAGGGCAGACCGCTTCGTGTTCGTTTTGCTACACACTCCGCTGCGCTGTCTGTGAAGAATCTGTCTCCGTTTGTTTCCAACGAGCTCCTGGACGAAGCCTTCTCACAGTTCGGCCTGGTCGAGAGGGCTGTCGTTGTTGTTGACGATCGCGGACGCTCTGCAGGGCGTGGCATTGTGGAGTTTGCTTCCAGAGCAGCTGCTAAAAAGGCTCTGGACCGTTGCAACGAGGGCGTTTTCCTTCTCACCGCGTAAGCTTGGTTTTTAATTATGCACACAAAACTAAGACCTGACAGTAAAAGTTTCCGAATGATTTCACTGATTTATTCATCTCTCTCCAGGTCGCCCCGTCCTGTAGTTGTTGAGCCTCTGGAGCAGTTTGATTGTGATGATGGGCTTCCTGAGAAATTTGTCCAGAAAAACCCAAAATTTCAAGTGTAAGTTTGCTAATTCAGTTGCTGGTGTTATGCTAACCTGGTCTAACATTTCAGTTTCAGTCTGGTCTAACATGCTGGATGTTTGTGTTTCAGAGCGCGTGAGCAGCCTCCTCGCTTTCCCCGCCCCGGCTCCTTTGAATTTGAATATTCAAAACGTTGGAAGTCTCTGGATGAGATGGAGAAGCAGCAAAGGGAGCAGGTGGAGAAAAACATGCGTGAAGCTCGCGAGAAACTGGAGAGCGAGATGGAAGACGCTTACCATGATCATCAGGCCAACATGCTGCGGCAGGGTGAGTCCCAAAGCTGCTAAAGCAAAAACAAAAGGCTGCAGCTTGTTATGTATAGAAAATGAAACAATATTTGCCAGTATAATTGTACTGTTCTCTGCTTATGTATTCATCAGAATAATCATAGTTTTTGTTTTCCTGCAGAACTGCTGAGGCGGCAGGAAGAGCTGCGGCGCATGGAGGAACTGCACAACCAAGAAATGCAAAAGAGAAAGGAAATGCAGCTCAGGTATGAGAATGATCAGTTTTTTTATTTTAGAATGATTTTGTAACTATATGAAAATATAGTGTGCCTTTAGAGTAATACTGAATTAAAACAAACGCATCACTCTGAGGAACTTGTGATGAGTTTTATTTATATTTTATTAAATAAACAGACAGGAAGAAGAACGGCGCCGACGGGAAGAAGAGCTTCTTAGAAAGAGGGAAATGGAGGAACAGATACGCCGTCAGCGTGAAGAAAACTACCGAATGGGAAACTTTATGGATGTAAAAGCAATTTTATGTTCAACTGAACAACATATGATTTAGGTTTTTTTCTTTAAACCTGTTTGATAATTATTTCTGTTTCACAGAGAGACGTTGACATACGGATGCACACCAGTGGCGCCTTAGGCATGGGAGGTAAGTACCACTGCATTGATAGATGGAGTTTAGCCATAGACAAAAAGCTCAGTTTTAAAGTCACAGTTTGAGACATTTTTGGTTTGTTTCAATCAAGAGAAACACAAAGACTATGAGTTGTTTTTAACTCTGAGGTGTTTAACGTGTTGTTTTCTCATCAGACATGGCCTTCAGCGGATCCAGCCAAAACTTTGCGATGAGTGGCCTCGGCTTTGAGGGTCAGTCTGGACTGGGATCGTCTCCAGGAGGCATGATGACCAGTGAAATGGTAATGTATCCCACTTTGGGAGTATAGTTCACCTGTGGCTGTTTATTTTTTCTTTTTGTGTTAAATGTCTGATGATGATTGTAGACATGGAGGCCAGCTGGGCCAGCAGCAGCGTAGAACACAAGTAGCTTCCTCTCTTTTTAAGACTTTGTGGTTGGTAAATAGTTGGAATGTGAAAATTTATAAACATTGTTCTCCATGGTAGCTTTGTCCCCTGATTAATCCTGGATTAATCACATTTAGCTACAAAACCTTCATCCTGCACTAAATCACCAGATAAATCTGTCCAATGTTCCTTCTGCTCACTCCTAGTGTATCATCTGTGATCATAGAGGATCTTTGCAAGTCCTGTCTCTTGTGAGCGTGACAGGCATTTTGTTTTGTGGACAGCAGAAAGTCTTTTTTTTTCCTGTAACTATCAGCAGCGCTCCAGTTGAAACTTTTGCTCCATTTTTACTTTAAGGCATAACTTCGATGAATCACAGAAATGGGAACTTGTGTTTTTGGGTGAATGTGTGGAATCTATATCTCTACCTCTGTTGTTTGAGCAACTTCAAGAGCTTCAGTAGGGCTGTACTCGGTCTGCTCCGCTACCTTCACTTTCTAGTTATTTTTTTTTGTAACTTCAAATTTAGAAAACTTTTAGTGCAGGATGATGGTATAAAAACATAAAGGACTTCATGAGAGGGGTCAGGCAAAAATGGAGACCATTTGTGCTGTAAACATGTTGGAGGTGTGTGCTGGAGTGAAATATATTTTTAATATTTTTTTTCTGGATTGAAGAGTTTTTCGGCTGACAGCTGTTTACATGCTGCAGAACTGACCATATTCATAGTTTGTCTGATTTCAGTAGAGATGTCCCAGTCAAAACCTAACCAGATTCTGACTCTCCATCAGCGTCCCATACAGGCGATCTGGGGCTAGAAGTGACTTTTATCGGTTTATTTTGGCAGCAACAATCTTGCAAAGCTTTCTTGACCAGGTCAAGAAAGCTTTTACAATGCTCTGTGTAGGGCCCCCTCCATTTGCTCCGTATGAGCAAAAATAAAGGCCAAAATGTGATGAAATGTAGTTGCTTTTGGGCAGATTGGTGACAGTAATCCCACTTCATGTAAGTGGTGTCCTTCAGAAGCCTGATTAAAAATGTCTCTGTCTTTGACAGCTGTGTTTGTAGCTCTGTCTGCCAAAAACTTTATAAAATAAATCCTCCAAGCCGCCCTGACTGAGCGTCTGGACCGTTTATAGACAGTCTCTGACTGGACATGTCCAGCTACAGGCTTTGTTACACTGGTGTCCTTATCCTGGTAATGGTATTTGAAATGCTAGGGTAATGCTAGCATGTGTGGTTATATCTGAGCACTGTACAATTAGCTGAAGCAGCAAATATTCTCCTTTTTTCTGTGATCTTCAGGTAAAAAAACCTAATTGTTGGGTTAAAGCCAGACTCATAAGTTCATAAAGCACAGAATCTCAGATGATCATGAACTCTGATCATTTCCCGATCCGATACTCTGGATCAAATTGGGACATTTTGTGACTATCATCCATCTACAGAACTGTTTCTCTGAACTTTGAACCGCCGTTAGGTTCTGTTATTCTTGTGATTAATGAAAAACTGTTTCCTCTTTGTGTTAACTGAGTTAATGTTTTGTTTTTGACGTTTTTTTATTAATGTACATTAAGGTAAGTTGGAGACGCACTGCTACAGTGCCTGTTAAATTTTAGCTCCTTTAGAGACGATCAGAGGCTAAATGATCAACGCCGAACTACGTTACAGTAGCAGATGCTCTTCTTTAAAATACAAGGGATGAGCCATCAAAGTTTCTCATGCCGTTTATGAGAGAGTAGCAGTTTAAAGACTTCAGATCTCTTAAGATTTAATGATCTCGTAATCTTGATTAAAAATGTGGCATTTATTTAATTTCACTGTTGCTTTAAGTAAATGTTCAATGATTACAATAGATTAGTTCTTTAACATGAATTCACTATGAAAATCAGCTGGTTACTCTCTAAAGTTGAGTTATCCTTAGTTTAGATCTTTTGAGATCAGATTGTCACTCATGAAATAGTGCAGTATTTATTTATAACTAGGTGTTATTTTAGTATCATTGCAACTCACACCAGTTCATTCCTCGTTTTCTAGTTATGATACTTTTTTGACTTAGGTCTGGTTCTGAGAACCTTAAGCTACGTTCACACATCAGGTCTTCATGCTCAATTACAATTAGCAATCATAGAAACTATACAGTTAGTTTCTATGATTCAACATTATTTTTTAGCATGGTCTTTTCAACTACTACTTAAATGCGACCGCAATGAGACTTCTGTGTGAATGGTTTACGATCCCAAAGCGATCCACATATACAGAGAACGTAGACGTCACACAACAGCACTCCGCTTACAGTAGTAATAATGGACGCTGCTGTGTATGGATCAGCTTGTTGATTTGTTGAGCAGTGAGAGCCAACAGTGTCATCATAAACTCATTGTCAGGTTCAATCACCGAAACATTCTGTAACAAATCTGTAACAAATACAAACAAAGGAAAAGAGACAAGTGAATTAAATTTAGTTTTCTCGAGGAGAGTAAAAGAGGAGAGTGTGAACTGTACAATCTCCTAATTCACTGTGAAGTTCCTCTTTTACTGCTCCTCTTTTTATTTAGAATTGGGAAGCCCTAATTACAGAAGTCAACAGTTGCTTGAAGGAGGAACAAAACAGTAAACCCAGCTGTTAACACACAGTTGTAATTCTTTCTGCTACAAAGAAGAGTCCTGTCTGTGTATATCTGAGGTCTTAGACATAGTTCCCCTCTCTCTCTGGTCATAAACTTCCGTTTCCGTCTCCCTCTGGTCATAAACTTTAGCTCAGTCTTTGATGTACTCCTGCCAGTTCAGTTCTGGCTCCATGCCATCTGTCCTCAATTTGGTACGCTCATTGCTTCCTACAGAGAAGTAAGAGAAATGAGTATATATGAGAATAAGATATTTAAAAATCCAACACTCATAACAAGACCAAGGAAGCTAAAGGTTAGGCAGTGAAAATTAGAATATGTCCCATTTACCTGCTGTGTGAACGTAGCCCAAGTTGACCTATAAATAATTTAGTATGGGAAAGTTTTTACTCTTTATTTTTGCAAGAACAAATTAATATTCTTACCTAATATCTATGCGACAATTCATCAGAGTTTCCAAGTCTATTGCTGTCATCCCTTGTGAAGCTCTTGATTTATGGTTTTAGACTGAGGGAGGATAATTTCATACTGATTGAAACGATGGTTGAAACATTATATCAGTTATCTTTAATTTTATATATTCATTCACATAATATTTCTGTGGCATCCATGAAGGTTTGATCTTTTGTCTACAATATTTTAGTTGGACGTCATCAAACTTCCTGTCGGCTATGTTGGAGGACACCCAATAGCTTAAAGGGGTAGTACTGTGTAAAATTGACTTTTAGATTTTTGTCATGATATAACAAATCGATATTCCCTCATTGATTTGTTCATGCATGTTTAATCTCCATGGCAACCATTCAGCTGTGCAAAACTCCTGGGTGGATCTAGCTCCGCCTTCAGGGCACAGCTCCTCCCCCTACTCAACTCCTTCAGACTAGCCAGTAGCAATTAGCAAACACATGGTGGAACTGCTGAGATCATAACGGGAGCTACTTCTCAGAGCAATGCTGGTAAAAATGTTATCATATTTGATATGTACAGCATTAAGGTTCAATGAAAGAACATTATTTAGACTGGCTGCTCACAGACGGATGTGTTTAGGTCTTTATTTTTATTTAATTGATAAGTTTCTAGATTTACTTCTAAAAGACTATTTTAAATGACCAGCAACACACTTTCAGTTCAGAAATTATAAAAATATTATTTAGAGCTGACTAAAGTTTAAAAAAAAAACAACATTTTTGTTCTATTCTATTGTACCCAACACACTGAACTTTCAAATAGAGGTTGATACTTTCATGAGAGACCGATCTTATCAGAGCAAACGCTGTTCCCGTTTGCTCTGTTAGAGGTTTGGCTGTCAGACACGCCCACCAGGTGACGTCTGCACGGCGCGGATAGCAAACGTCACGCCACGCCACTGTTTCCAACTGTTTCCAACTGTTTCCTTTTTTCCACCACAAATGTTTGCAGCATTGAAGCCCAAACTGGAAATGTTTAGTAAACTTGGCTGTTCTTTTTGCTCCTAGTCCTATGATGGAGATTCTTTTTTTCTTTTTTTTTAAAGAAAAAAATCTCTGTCCTGAATGTTATTTTGATGATCGCTGTTTTTCAGTTTTTAAGCTAATTGTTTGTCCTCCAACATGGTTCTGGGTATTTCTCAGTGGCGTCTATAGAAACTGTGTTGCGATACAACTGATTAGCAGCTGGTGAATATGGTCTGTATTGGACCTTAAGAGCATTATGTGCTGTAGGCTAGCATGCACTGGAGAGCAGAAGACAACAGGAAGGCCCAGACTAATGAAAACGTTACCCTCTCTTCCTTCTCTGTATGTAACCTGTGGCACCTGTGGACCTTCTATTGGAACGAACGTTTCTCCGGATGCGTCTCCTGCTGATTGTTTCATAAACCTTCGCACAATACACAAAACCCACCTGTTTTCCACACATTCTTTCACATCTCCATATGGACATGAACTGTGTGCTGCTTTTGCACCGACTCCTTCCCTTACATTAATCCTCATCTCCCTGCCAATTCCCACAAAAGCAGCGCAGCGAGCGCTACGTGCAGGGCGGCGCTAGAGGAATGGGCGCCGGTGCCGCAGCGTACGGCCGCGTCCGCGAGGAGTTTGATGGCCCCATTAAGAAACCCCGTTTTTAAACGCTGCGTTTTGTTTCTGCAGCACTATTTGCAAAGCTACTCCAAGACGAACATGTTGAGTCACAATTATTGTATTTAAGTTGAATCTGTTGCATCATTTTATCCATTTAATTGATTCGTTTTATAATTAAGTCGATACTTTTTTTCTTTTTTTACTTTGTATTGCCATTAGTGTAGAAAGGTCACCTCGGTGTGATCCAGTTGTTCTTTCAGACCATGTATCCTTTTCATTTCTAGATGTATTATTCTGTGAATCGTCGTGAAGTGATAATTGTAACCTTTCTGAACCTCCTATGGCTTTGTTTGTGCCATAAAATAATATTTGGAGTTGAAACGTGACTGTAATAAAGACAAACTGGTTCCATCAGGACAAACCTTTAACGTTTATTCCTAAACCTCAATTCTGATTCCACCATTTTCCTACAGCAAGGTGATAACAGAAGAAATCCTGGCAGTAAACCAATCATATTGGGTCTGTGAGGGTTTCATGGGTTAAAAGTTGGGCTAATGACCACATACACATGCAGTTCAGTATTCAGTGAAGTTTCTCAGTCGGTCCGGCTGTTTGGTCACACTCACTTCTCTTTAGTTTGCTGATTGGTGTACAGCAGATCACTCCATTGAACTCTATCTCTGCTTTCAGAATCGCTCATTCCCAGTAGGTCTGTGATTTGGTGATGGATTGACTGTAACGCTTTGTTTCATTATGTCAGTGTTTGCTGGAAGAGCTTAATGCCTCTAATGTGCTTGTGACCTTTTCCACACGTTTATGAAATGTCTTATGATCTTTGAGTCAGAGCAGTTTCAACCAGCTTACTTTTCCCTGAATGTTAAGAGTTTATTATTCTCCTCAGAAGGCTGTGGCTACTGTCAAAATGGGATATTTTATTCCCAAAAAGCATTATTTTTGTTCTTTGAATTTAGTCACACAAATTACTGCTCAACCATGACTTTAATAAACTACTGCCATCTTAAGGGCAACAAGCCCCACCAGCTGCCTCTGGGTGGCGGCAGACGGGTCAAACTGTGGTGCCTTGTGACTATTTTTGAATCTGTTTTGTTCAGAAGCGTCACAATTACTCAGAAAACTGTCCAAGTATGAACTCCAGTAACCGGTCCGTGTGTTAAATCCCCCAGATGTGATACTCTGCAGCGGTTTTCATCTTTATTTCTCTGATACTCAGTTTTAAATGCATACATTTTATTTTTGAAAACAGCTTAAGTTTGTTTTTTTAATACAGACTATTATTGCTTAAAATACAGTACAATTCAAACTTTTGATCTTTAAGTTCAAAAGCAGATCCGATGTAAAACATTTCACATTAACTTTTAAAAATTGAATAGAGGCATTGGTAAACCACTTCTCTCTATGTTGCACTTCACTTTCAGTCTCAAGTTTGAAGTATGAAAAGAATTTTCATAATATATTTCTAATCTAAAATCATGTATAATATGCCAAATTCTGTACTAAAAATGTTTGTCTTTTGCAAAGAGGGGAAAATTTTACCCTTTAGCAGCTGAGTGAGCTCACTGCATGTAGCATTTAGCATTCGTCAACAGCTCATTTATTAGCCTTAGTTTATTGATTTTTCTGGATCCCAACAACAGACTTGACACTTTCTGTGTCTGGACTTGTTCTTCGAGGTTCACCTGTGTCTCACCAGCTGGTTGCCCTTCTGTGCTGCATCCATGTTTTCTTTCTCTTACTGTGAGAAGCGCTTTAGTTTTGACATTCTCCAGTTTACATGAACTCTGATCTTTTTTTTTTTCACCAAGTTGCCATATTGTGACCTGTTGTACACGCATTCTTGGCACTCAAGTTTCATACGGTTCTGCATGTAAATGTCGTTATTAGTCAAGTTTGAGTTTGAATCGATACAGTAAGAGTGATTTATCAAGAAGATGAAGTTTCTTTACTTTAGCAAATGTGCCTGAAAATGTAAAACAGTTTGTTTCAAAGGCAAAACAAATAGATCACAGTCAGCATCCTTTAATGAGCAGTTCTGAGTTCTGTCTGGATAGATGGTAGAACCCAATATATATCAAGAATTGTTTTTGGGGGGTTTTTCGTTAAAAATTATCTTTCATCCGTTGCTTGAGTGGTCGTACCTTAAACAAAACCGTAAACAGAAAACTCAGTATGATGTTTCTAGTTACTGAGCATCATGGTGTCAGTATTTAATGAGGAAGTCTCTCTTTGCACCTCTAGTTTCATACTGCCAAACTTTGCCTAAAAACAATGTCGGATTCCTCAGTTGTTTGTGTGACACCATTTTGAATATCTGCTGGACAACAATGCTAATTGCTGGGGTGATAATGTGCTTCTTGTAATGGTCTACTCCGACAAGGAGAAAAGGACACACAAATATCAATTTCTCACCAAAATATTGGCATTTATTTTATACCTTGTTCCTGGGGAATAAATTATCCTCTCTGGTTAAAACAGCAGACATCTTCTCAGTTAAGAACAAGCGTTGTTGTTGTTCTTCTGCTCATGACCTGACACCTTCTGTGTTTAGCGCCACCTTTAGAGTGGGAGGAGTATTGTCCTCGCTGGTTGGTACCGTTATAAAACTCTGGACTGCAGTCAGATCTTCACAAGGTCCTTACTGGCCGTCATGTCCAGAAAACAATTTTTATTTCACTCAGGTTTCCGAGTGGAGTAGACTAGAAGCTGGCGTCTACTGCAGTTTCCTGTTCGTAGTTAAACATCCCAAATAATTATATGGTCAGAATATAAACTTAATAAATCCAGACTGAATTTAAAATAATTGAAAAGCAGTTTGGATTTCAACTTTCCACCCTATGTGATAAAATAATTTTACTGCTAACTTTGGCCTAATAAGCACAATTATTAATTAAGGGCCTTCAAAAAAGGGTTGTTTTACTTTATTTTAATTTTTAAAGAATCTGAATCACATCTTTTACTCTGGACTTAAAATTCATACATTTGTCAGTTTGGACAGTTGACCACTGCTGAGGAGATTTTTTGATTTTTTTGTGAAAACCCAAACTTGGTGGGTTTTCTATTTTTTGGCATGAGGATCACCTGTGATGGGATCCTTGCTTGAAAACCCAGAAGTTGGAGAGGACATGTAACCAACCTGTAAACATCCTGTTTTTAAAAAAGGTAATGTATCTCTCAGCTTTAATATCTACGGAAATATTAAAACATTTCCGACATAATAAATGTCTGCGGCCTTTTGGTATTTATCAACAAGTATTGAAGATCTACTGCGACTAAACTTGACATTTTCTTAGCCTTTTAGTAGATTGTGAATAAAAACATGGTGTCATTTTTAAAAATTAACATAAATGTTCACAAATCATCTTATCCATATTTCAAAAGTGTTCTGGATCATTTTTGACACTTTCATAACTACTGACAACTTTTGTCAGAACCTGAATAACAGAAAAGTACATTTAGAGCTAATCTAAAAAATATTCAAACCCCTGGCAGTTTTAATGTAGACATAAGTCTGCTTCTGTTTGTAAATCACTCAAAATTGCCCAATTGGGTCACCAAAAAAAAAAAAATGCATGTTACGGTTATTTTATAAGGAACACTAATTGATAATACAGCAGTTAAATGCTTTCTATAATTGCCAAGCAGTTGTTTGCATTGTTTACTCTGAGCAAATGTTATTACTTCCAGTTGGTACAATTAAGATTAACCTTAAATCTTAATCTGGCTGGGGTATGAATAATTATGGACCTGCATGCGTTATGGTAAGCTTTTTTCCATATTGTACCTTCTGATTGATTCCCATTTTGTACTGAATTCTGAAGGAAACTTTTAAACAGATTCAGATGTCAGTTTTTGGACCTTTTTATTTTGTCGTTTTTATCTGTCAGACTTTTTCTCAGCTTTTTTTTTGTTTTATTTTATTGAAGCTAGAAGACTGGAAGCACCAGTTCACAACATGTCGACTCAATGCACTTAACCAAAAAAAGTCCTTTCAATTCAATCGTACACTTTCCAAGTCAATTAAATCCAATCTAGTTGATGCCAGTTATCAAACAATCCACCAAGTTTAGATTATTGGTTTTCTGTCTAAGGAAATTCAGCAAATTGCATCAGATTGACTTCCACCATTCACTCCTCCTGGATGAGGATGTAGCAACAGTGAAGAGGGAAAAACTCCCCTGTAGCGGGAAGCAACTTTCAGCAGAACCAGATCCGGACTCACTTTGAATGTCCATCTGTTATGACCGATTGGTGGTTTGGGAAGACAGAACTCACACAAAAACACATAAGCACTGATTCATCCGTCCATTATCTTACATAATCTTCCCTATCTGGGTCGCGAGAGGTGCTGGTGTCCATCTTCAGTGGTCAATGGGCAAGAGGTGCGGTACAACCTGGACACATCGCCAGTCCATCGCAGGGCAACACAGAAGCAGACAGGACAAACAACCATGCACACACACGCAACCACACCTACTGAGAGTTTAGAGACCAATCAACCTAACAGTCATGTTTTTGGACTGTGGGAGGAAACCGGAGTACCCGGAGAGAACCCACCATGCACAGGGTGAACATGCAAAGACCCCAGGCCGGGAATCGAACCCAGGACCCTCTTGCTGTAAGGCAATAGAGCTACCAACTGCACCACTGTGCAGCGGAGTGCTTTCTATGTTCGAGAGAAGTAAGACTTTAATGTCAGCAGTAGTTCATTTAGAGGCTTCATCTGGGAGAGAAACAGCCAGAGAGAAACTCTGAGCCACTTTTACAGGCTAGAGGAGAGCGTTTAGAGCTAAACTGAACACAAAACCAGGTATAGCTTTTTTGAAGAAAAAAAAAATAATGTAAAGTTTAAAGCTTTACAGCAAATGACAGCAAATAATGCAAATTGGAGAGTAGTTGGAGAAAGTAGGAGAGTGAGGTCATTTTGACTGCCAGCAGCCTCAGTCTATAGCAGCATAGCTACAGGGAAAGCCCAGGATAATCTGAATCAGGCCATCAGCTTTATTGAGAAGGAAAGTTTTAAGCCTCCACTTCAAAGTAGGAATTGTGAGATGTATAAGAATGTTTAATTGCTGCATCCCAAAGATTAAATCAACATTGGAGTTTATAACGGGTAAGAGATTCAAATTTTTTTTTTTCAAACTTAATGAAGGCCTTATTTTCAACCTAAGTCAAATCATACGTGACTTTTAACATTGGATAAATGTGGCTTGTTCTGCTTGGATGTTACATGTTTGTGTTGTATGAATGTTTTCTTTAACAGGTCTGACCAGCTGTAAAGGTTTTGGACTGTAAGACATTGTAACATGGATTTAATTTATAGATCGAAGCAGCAGACATGCTTTATTTTATAGTATTTCTGTTTATTTCAACAAGGACGAATAGCTTTATGGTAAGATGATTTTACAAGATCAACAGCCTTGCTGGGATTTTTCTCCTGATCTTTCCTCGGTGAAATGATTTCCTCTATTTTTGGGGATTTTTTTTTTAATAGTATCACAAATATTTAGTGGCTTATAATTAAACATGTATCCAAAGTTAGAATAATATACTACTTGTTTTTTAATGCAATTTTGAATACAAGTCCATTTGTTTTGTCCAATGCACTAAAATCTTATTGGCTCAAAAAGCTGAAGTTTGAGTTTCTGGATGAAGTTGTGGAAAAGTTGTGGTGTAATTTTCACTTCCTTCTGTTTGAAATCCTCATTTACCCCCATAGTGTTAATTGTTGTTTGCAAAATGAGTTATGTAAATATTTATGATTTAATCTGGTAAATTCAGCCTCACCAGATTAACACTTAAAATGACTTGCAAAATCAAGGTTATTCTTACATTTGAAAACGTTTTAAAATCCTTTCATATAATTTTCTAAATATAGAATAAGCATTGATGCAGGAAATGAAGGATATTTGGACATCTTGGAGTGTTAACTTTTAAAAGGCGTCTTGAATCACAAACTGAAAAGCCAAATAAAACTGCATATATCAATGTTTAGCTTTTCTTTTTACAATAAAACAGAAAACTATCATGCATACCAAGATGCCAGTCATAGTACTGATTTAGCTAAGTTGTGTATTTGTATTGCTGTGTCTCTTTGTTGGTGTTGTATACAATTTGTTCTTCTTTAACAGGTTTGATCATCTTTAAGATGTTGGACTATGGAAAGGAACCAAGAAAGTCTGTAGCTTCTGCTGGACCATATTAGTTTAGTCTGTATAGTGAAGAATATAGGACCAAGCACTGAACCCTGTGGTACTCCATAAGTAATCCTGATGTGTGAAGATTTTTCAACATGAACGAACCATAATCTGTCATGTAAATACGATCTAAACCAGATTGGTTCTGTTCCCTGGATCTCTGCAGCATGTTGGAGTCACACAATGAATATTGTGGTCTAAAGATATCTAACAGAACCAGAACATGGATCCAATATCAGAGGCCATGAAAATATCATTAATTTTAAATGGTATCTCAGATTCTTCTGGTATGAAGATCATAAATGAAAGCCAGGCACTGCAGTATCTTCCTGATATCCATGTCATGTGTTTAGTTCAGCCTGTCTGGTTCAGCAGGAAACGCTGCTCAGATGTAGCTGAGCTTTTTAACCACAAACAACAAAAATAGACATGAAAATTGTTGTTTTTTGGCCAAGAGCTGTTCTCCAAAAAGCACTAGGAAAGTTTGAAAATAATGGTCAGTGACATGGACACAAATTCCCGTCTTTAATAATAAAAAACAAGTTTGAACTTTTTTGCTCTCCAGAGCTTTTTATGTGGCCTTCTAGTCTCAAGATAAGTTGTTTTATCTGTATACTGCCAAATTACACCAGTATGAAAGGTGTTCAATATTAATTTTAAGAAGTACGCAAGTTTTATTAAGTTGAATCCAGGGACTTCTATTAATGTTTTATCAGTTTATGTAGTTTATATATGTTTTCATTCTGCCACAGTTGGCCCTATGAGGACATTCGTGATCTTGATATGGCCCAAAATCAAAGACTTTGACAGCACTGATCTATAGATCTCAGTGGATTTTAGTAAGTAGCCAATATTTAGGCATAAAATGACTCACTGACAATCACCTGCGTTGGAAAAACGCATTAAGTGATTTTTATCAACAGTGGAAGAAACTGGACTTATTTTACATCAGGTTTGAATTGGGCTTAAAACCCTGTAGTTGATTTTTACTAAGAATTTTCTGCAGTTTTGCCTTTTGATTATTATGACCAAATCATTTTGCTGAAGTTTTTTTTTTCTTCCCACATTTCACCTTGTAAATCTGCTTTAGTGCTGACATTCTCATAGTTTCACTGTAGCACTGACCTGGAGGTTACCCTTGGTCTGAAACGATTTAATTTCTGATCTCTTAGTGAAAAATTTTGCACTATTTGAGCATTCTGCTATCCAAAGGAAAAATGTCAGCATTGTCTCCCGTTGTTAGTTCATCATTAACTCCTGTTTACCTCCTTTGCAGATGCCCTTTCGTTGCTCATGTGCTGCTCTGGTAAAAAATAAACTTGCAGAGTATGTACTTCCCTTGTTGATCTTCTAACATTAAGTACTGCCATAGTTTGGATTCCTTCGACCGTTGAAAACCAACGTTTTCTCTTAACTCTGAAGCAGATGCTTTATCAGCCATGGTTGTTTTAGAAATGAGCTTTGTTGAGGTTTCTCACCACACAGAGAAAAGCAAAGCTTTGGGTTTATAGTAATTTATACTATTGTTGACCATATCTAACGTCATGACTACGGTTCATAGACTGTTAAAATGCAATTTTAAGTATATATTTACATTTTAATTTAATGTCCATTAAATTCAGTTTATATCACCAATTCTCAACTCAAGGCACTTTGCAAGACAACAGATTTAGTTAATATCAAGAAATGCATATTCATCTCAGAGCAATCAAATGGACTGATTCAAATTCATTAATAAAATCTCCCATTTGATCCTCATTTTACTTCAGTGCAATTTAGCTTAATACACCCAACAGTAAAAGGTTATTTATCCAACACAGCCAGCCAGTTGGATCAAGGAGCAAACCTTCCTTCCAACTAACTGATTCGAGTCGATAATGTTTCAGCAGGACTTCGCCTATCATGAACAGGTGTGGGATGATGGCGGAAGACGATGGTAGTTAGAAAACGTGGTCTATGTATTCTCCAACAGTCCATGCCTAAAGCAGCATAACTACAGAGATATTTCAAGATGGGTACAACTAGTTTATATTCTGAACTTTATCAAAAAGGTCAAGTTTTAAAAGTGTGTTGGAAAAAAACACACTTGATAAACGATCTGCCTCCCAGTCTACTTCACTACTGCACTGTGAAGTGCTCTGTTGGGAACATATGGACCAATCAGATCTCATATTTATGATGGGTATTCTGGATTTTATGGGTCTGCTTCAGTTTTTTAACTTTGTGGTAGTAAAGAATTACAATAGTTCAGCCTTAGAGTAACAAACACATGGACTAGTTTTTCTGTCACTGTGGTATGAGATGTTTTTCATTTTGTAAAATTGTGCAGGTGAAAGAAGGAACCTATCCTGGTCAAAGGTGATGTGAAGTCTTTGTACGATATTACTGGAGATCCAAGTTAAGTACGGAGTTTGTTTTTCAGATGCTCTGCTCCAAAGAGCTTCCACATTGTCTGAATTTAACAGCAGAAAACTGAGTCATTCAAGTTTGTATGTCTTTAAGAAGTCTGTGTAGTCTGCCTAATTTATTGGATTCATCAGGCTTTGAGTATATCGTCTGCATAATTGTGGAAATATACCCCATCCTGTCTGATAACGGAAGCACATATACAGCGAAGAAAAGGGATCCAAGCACACAAATCTGTGGTACTCCATAATGAACGTGAACAAATTATCTGTAAGATAAATATCTAAATCAGCCTGATGCTGTCTATTTGTCACTCTTTTTTTTTTTTTAGAAAAAAAATTGTGATCAACTGGATCAAAAGCTATCTGATCACTAGCTGTGTTTCCATTGACTGTAAAATTGTGTACATTGGAATTACAATAATAATTTTGCTTAGTGGAAATGCCAGTTTTGGAAAAAAAAAAAACAAAACAAGTTTTTGTGCTAAGTTGACATGGTAGTTATTCTACTGCATCGAAATTAGTGTACTCCACAAAACAGCAGTGGTAAACTTCTTTTTTTTTTTGCATCACATGAATTATGTGATCATCAACAGAATGTTTCTACTTACAGAAATGACAAAGATGACAGGAAGTGATGGGAGTAAAATGGCATGGCATGTTTTTCAATGATTTGTCGCGTGACCAAACTTAATCACCTCTGATTTTTATTGCATTTCCTTTTTAATGTAAACACTGCAGTTGTGAAATTGTTTTGCTTTTTTCTCTAACATTGGCAGAATATACCAATGTTGACAAATTTTTGCGCACGTTTATAATGGAAACGCAGCTAGACGCTGCATGTTTGGCAGTAAGCGTGTTGCTCACCTGCAGCTGAGCTTTTACAACCAGAAACAGACATGAAAATGTTTCTTGGGATAGAAATCTTACCCAGAATTCCACTCTTCAACTGTGCTGATAGAGAAAGTTTGAACCTTTTCTCCTCATGATTCAAGTAAATAAAAGTTTTAGATTCAGGACAAAGTCTTCAAAATGCAATTTAATTTTCTTTTTTATGTGAAGATGTGTGCATCACCTGGATGTGGACATCTGATCTGGGTTTCATCCACTACCTGAACGTTTTTCTAGTTGCGTTACTAATGCTGTTAAATGTAACAAAGCACAGATCCTAGTTAGTTATTATGAGATGTTACTTTAGCACTGTGGGCTAGGACACTTACAGATGCAGAACCTGCTTTAATTGAAGCAGAAATGAAAATGTTTCCCTCTGTTAATCAGGAAACCCAGACACTTTTCCATCATAGGAGAGATATTAAACTATTACTGAATGTTTTAATGATGTTTAAATTGAATTATCCGGTCAGTAATAAAAACAGCCGCATGACTGCATCAGAGTTTATTAAACTCTAGTAGGAAGGCTATTTACCTGGGAATCTTTTGTAGCTTACCTACCAGGAATCTGTGCTTCGAGGTTGACCAGCATGAAATATTAATGCTAACCATTCAATTCAGCTCACAATAACAAGTCAGCCTTAAGGAATCACACTCAAGTGTTCCATCGCTACTTTAGGTTGGGATTTTTATGAATATGGTTTTAGATTCAGTTGTACACTAAAGAATAACTGTTATTTTTCATCTGAAGGCCTTCCTGCCTGAACACCCCCTGAAGGTTAGATATAAATAGGCCTGAAACAATTAATCAGATTAATTATAATTGACATATAATTGAATTGAAATGGTCAACTAATTTAGAAATCAGTTTATTGTTAATTGGCACTGAAAAAACATTTGGTGCCGAATTTAAGCCAAAAGTGCTGAAAATGTATAGTCATTTTACATTTAGGATAAAAACACAAAACTCAAGTGGCATAGTTTTAACTTCACCTGGTCCAAATTCACTAAAGCGATGCTGTTATTGCATTTTAGGCAATACATTTATTATCTCTTCATTTGCATTAATATATCTCTTAATTTGTGGGGGGAAAAAAGGCTTAAATTGTTAAATAAATGAAAAATCTGGACAATGTGCTTTTCTTATCTGAGTGATTAATCATCAAAATAACAAACAATTGTTGGTTGCAGCTGTAGGCACAGATGATTAGGGTCATGGTGCATAGTGCAGCATTCAGTGAGTTCTCAGTATAATTGGCTTTATAACTGAATATTTCAGACCAGAACTGGCAGCACGCAACTTTACCTGCTGCTCTGCTTGTGTTCAGTTAACAGCTAGCGTCACATTGATGTTAATTACTGATGTTAGCCGTGTGTAGCGTTAGCCTCTCAGTGCACATTTCCAGTAGAAGAACTGGACTGACCCAGAGAGGTGTAATCTGACCTCTGTTGCATCCCAACATGAAGTGCCTCCAGTGGCAGCTTAACGTTTGCAAGTGGACGCTGTATGTGTGTGTGTGGTTGTGTGTGTGTGTGGGATGTTGGCTACCTGAGGTGCGTTAGCTGCTGTCAGAGGCAGGCCGCCCGCTTCTCCATACACACATCTCCTCTGCAGTTGGGTTACTATGACGATGAGTAGTTCTGCAGAGGTCAGTGGACAGTAGAGCCTGGACTTGTTTACACTGCAGCCAGAGGTATGCTTACACAGATGATCTGAACAGTAAGGTAAGTGTCCCCTCCCCTCCATGTTTCTGATTGCAGCTGTGCTTCACTCAGGAGCACTGAGGGCTTCTGGCATCACACTGACAGGTTGGCGTCACAGTGCAGAAACGGGCCTGGACCGGGGTGTGTGGGTGGGAATGCAGCGCCATGTTGACCTCTACTGTATGTGTGTGTGGGCAGTACTTTACTTTTCTCTGTACGTTTGCAACAATACACCCGTGTGTGGGTCAGAACCGGAATCAGAATGTGTGGAGTAACACAAGTATCTCCAGGCAGAACCAGAAACAAGGATTTTAGCTTCAGTTGAACTTCTTTCAACAAATATTTTATCTTTTAATGTAAAAGATAAAATTGGGTGGTGGGAAATAATTTTTTTTCTTTTATAAATGTAAAGACGAGTTGAATTCATGCAAATATTCTTGGTGTTGATCTGGGAATGTTACATTTTAAAGGGGCAGCATTATGGAAACATTATGGAAATCCTTTTTTAGATTTCCATAATGTTATAATGCTACTTCCTCATCAAAAACATACCTGGAGTGTTGCCTGGATTTTTTTCCATACATGTTTGAGAAATCCTTTAATCTCCATGGCAACCATTCAGCTGTGCAAAACGCCAGGGTGGACTTAGCCCCGCCTTCAAGGCTCAGCTCCTTCAGACTAGCCAGCAGCAATTAGAAAACACTGCTGAGCTCATTATTGGAGCTGCTGCTCAGAGCAACGCTGGTAAAAACGTTAAAGGGTTGATAGAGGAGCCATGTTGGGGTGACTTCCTGAAGACATCCTAAGCAGAGTTTCAGAAGGAGCAGGATTTTTAAAAAGACCGAGGTCCAATTTAAAGACGTTAAATTAGGAAGTAAAATTTCTTTTGACATATTTGATATATAGCAGTTTTGTAATAACCGAAAATGTTATAGTTACTTGATTATATGGTTTGCTATAAAATGGAAAATTCATAATACTGCCCTGTTATGGTTTTTATTTACTTAAAATAAAAATGATTTGAAACAGATTCAGATTTCATTCTTATTTATTGATTTTCTCTTAGCTTTATTACTTTTTCTATTAGAAAAACATCAGGCAGGTTTTGTGTGCAAGCTGTTACTGGATCGGTTTCTGCTCCATACATGACAACCTGTGAGTAAATGTTTTAGTAGAGCTGATTCTGGAGTATTTATGGTCCATTTATGGATGGAAAAATATCCAAATCATCTTTGAAACTGTTGAACTTTGATCTAATTAGCTCTAATAATAAATGATAGAGGTCAGGAAAATCAGTTGGTTTCTGTTCTTATGTTCATCTTAAACCATGAACTGAATGGTAGGAAACCAGCTTAATGCTTGTTTGTCTCCTTTATTTACATGTCTACTTCCCATTCCACATGAACATTTCTTCCTGTCTGGAACTATGGAAACCTAAACGTTGGCAAAGCAACTCAAAATCAAATTTTGACTAAAATTAAATGGAAATATAAATGTCTCAAAGTTAGAATATTAGATTTAAACTAGAGTTTACCATAAATGAAACATCCAGTTAAATTTTTAGGACAAATGTCTGAAATTTAAACCCCACTCTTGTTACTATTTTATATTTGATTCACAGCGAGTCAGTGAAAAATGGAAATAATTCCAGAAACATGTTCAGTGTTCCTTAAAGGGGGCCTGCTGTGCAAAATTCACACTTTGCATGTTTTTGTACTTGCGTTTGGGTCTCTACTGCTTTTAAAACCGTCCCAGGCGCTTGAATAGTCCATCCCGCTGGTTTTTGGCAGCAAGTTAAATGTTTTTAATGTCTAGAAAAGTATCAGTTTCAAAACCTTCAGATTAAATCACGATGCATGTTACGGCGCCTGTTCCCAGCAACCCAAACTGAGCTACAACACATTTGGTTAGCTGGTTTTACCGCTGTGCTCTGTACAATGGCTGCTGGAAAAGGCGTGTTTTGTTGTTGGCTTACTATGCAGAAACCACTTGCTGCATTCTTGTTGGTTGTACAGGAGGCTCTACTTTTCCTTTTCAAAGCTGTATGGTTGGATGATTGTTCATCTCTTTAAAGCCTTTCTGTGGCATTCAGAGTTTCTGTTGGGTTGTATTTAATGAGGTTTTTCTTGTGGGAGTTCATCTAAGTGTAAATGTGAAACTCAGATATAATTACATTTAAATAAGATTAATGTGAAATGATCTGAACCGTTCAGAACTTCTTTTTGTGGCTGTTTGAACCCAGAACCTCTGGGTGGAACTAAAATAGATGAGATGAAGGAGGATCTGGTGTGAACTCCTTACCTCACCTTCAGCAGGTGGTAGTTTTTATTTATTGAATTTTTTTTGTAAATGTTCTGCTTGTTGCACATTTTTATGATCAATAATTACATTTGAATTACAAAAGCTGGTTTTAATGAGACATTTTAGTTCTTTTGGAGATTTGAGTCATAAATTTTAAATCAGATTCTACAAAATCCATCAATTCAAAATGTTTATCTGGAAAATAATTTTCTTTTTGTTTTCAAACTATCTGTACAAAGTCAAACTGGCATTTAGAGGATTAAAGTCTTAGTATCTGATCAATATTTTATTTTTTCATTAATGGAATAGAATTGTGAATAGAAAAATATTAAAAGCAGCTTTTTGAAATGGATATTTTTGTCTTTAATGACCCAAAGACGGTCAGTTTTAATCTGTTAGAGGAAATAATCCAGAGTCGATATTTTCTCTGCTTACACATCAATTTCAAAGTGACCTCATGTAACCAAACCGGCTCTAAAGGTTTGTTGAATGTTTCATAGTTTTGAGCACAACTGAAGTTTTATTGATTTATGCAGGAAAATAATTTTGTTTTGCTTTTTTCCATATGTGGGCAGTTTTTTCCTTCTCAGTTTTATAATGGACTTAAGGTTTCCAGTTTTCTAAAGTCGAACTAAAAATTGGGCCATGTGCTCTAATTGAGGAACATGGCGGCTTGATGAAAAAGAAACATTTTGTCCAAATGGCCAAAAATGTCAATAAAATCAACCTTAAATTGAGAGTTATTGATCTGGGCTGCTAAATAATGACATTTTGAAAAGTGTTACATGATGTAGCCTCACTTTGCTGCAGCAGGTTTTAATTCTTGGCTTCCTGCAAGCAAAACCCTGATGGGAAGAAAAAACTAATCCATGAATTTGAAAAAGTTTTTTTTCTTCTTCTATTGTTTTTATTTTCTTAATGACTCACTTCCTGTTTCTGCTGTAAAACGTTTTCTGCTGCAGTAAACGACCTGATTACTCATTTGGTCTCTTATTGCAGAATAACTGATGATTATTTTATGTTTTACGTTCTGTTGCTCCTGAACTGGAGGCGTTCCTCTTCATGTTGGTACTGGGAGCGTTGTGGTTTGGACCGGGTCGGGCTTCTTTTTTAAATTTCCTCTGCAGTTTTTCTGTCTCTGAGTTTAAACTTTGGGTCAGTCGATGGTCATCTTGGTTCTGTTCAGCTGATTGTTTGTAGTCGTGTTAGCAGGGAAATATTTCAGCCAACAGAACCAGAAGATTTGGATCAGAACCGGCCTGTGGTTGGTGTTCAGTGTGGAAACTCTTCTTCTCTGTAGCTTATGGAGGTTCTGGTTCTCCCAGATCCTCAGAGGAAGTTTTATCCATCTGCACTGTGACCCATTTCTCCAAACAGAACCTTTCTATCCAATCGGCCCAAACCTCCTTCCTCCCGTCTCAGTGTGATGCCAGAATGTCCCTGTTGACCTTAGATGACCCCTTGTGTCTAAAAGGGCATCAGTTCTTAAAGTTTTGGTGCCGCTCTGCCGGGTCGGTACCAGCTGCGGTACCAGGACCGCCTTCATGCCTGCTGACTCAAACAGCAGCTCATTCAAACTGATTCTAACACAACCGTCCCGACACACACAGCTGCTGACCAATCACAGCCAGGCTCTTACTCTGTGTTCTTCTCACCTCAGGAGCCTCGACCAATCAGAGGAGGCTGACGGTTCCACCTGAGCAGCCACGGTAAGGTCGTCGTCTGCGTGACCTCTGGACTCTGGATGCTTTCCCAGCTGACTTTCTGCCCTCCTCTGTTCTGGCAGGTAAAAATCACACCTGAAGTCTGAGAACAGGAAACCACGGAGTCTGAACTCCATCAGGAAGATTTAAAATGGTTCACAACTCAGTACAGGAAGGTAAATGTGAAAAGTTTCTACTTTATAAAATATTTTCTCTCCCTTTTCTTTGAACATAGATCTTTTGCTTCATTTAGTATCTGTTGTCACACCAGGCCACTAGATGGTGCTGTGAGTTTAGCATGGCATCGAATGCGTTTTTCACCCTTAGCTTCCAGCTCACTAGCTCCATTTATAACAAACAGTTATAAATGTTTGTTATAAACTGTTAACATTTTAACAGTTAAGCTGTGTCCCATGAACAAAGTGCTCATGTAACACAGATATTCTTCATCAGAAGTTGTGTTAAATTGAACAGTAGCATAACGCTGTCTGCCATCGTTTCTGTTATCTGCATGAAATAAACACTGGAGCTGTGAGCTTGTGTAACTGAAGAGCTGCTATGTGTAAACTGGGCCTTAGCTAAATGATGTTATGTGTTTGTTTGACCTTCTTTTTGAAAATGAGGTTAAATTATGAAAACTATTGGCTATTTCACCAAAATGAAAGCCATTAAGTTCTCTCCCTAATGTATTTATTGGATATGCTATAGTCTCAGTATTTGTAACCTCCTGCATTTCATTGCGCTGTTGTGCATTCTATTTCTCAAAGATTTTTAAACAATATGGAGAAAAAAAGTTAAAGGAAAACATTTCCTGACTTTTGTTTTCTTTTCTTTCAGGGAGAGATGCAGCCGCAGTACCGGGATGCATCCAGCAGGGGGCAGACAGATTCTGTTTTTCTGTTGGAAAATAAATGAGCAAAAAACTGTTTTTGTTCATGCCTGAGTTTATTCAGCTGTTCAACCTAAAAGTAGCAGAAGTTCAGGCAATATAAGCCCAGAGTTGGGCAGAACTGAGTTACAGTTACTTGAGTAATTTTGGGGCAGGGAGAATTGTACTTTTAGGAGTATTTTTACTACATGGTACTTTTTACTTTTACTTGAAACATTAAGTAAAATTTATTAATATTCTACTGCTGTAAGTAACTTCATTGAATGAAGAACAAACTCATTTTAACTAAAAATTCACCAGACATACCTGTAGTGTGTGTTTTAGTTTCATAATCTTAATATCAAAAGAAATGTATTTGGAAAAATGTTTCTCTTGCTGGATTTGTAATAATTTAATTTTGGTCTTTAAAACTGCAGCATTTCCACATAAATTTATATTTTGGTACATCTGATGATTCATTTCTTAAATATTAAATTATTGTTTTGATCAGTTACCCAGTACTGGAGTAATCTTTTTACCATTTTGTTTACTTTTACTGTAGTGAAAATGTTGAAGTAGTGCTGCTCTTACTTGAGCTCAGTCGCTCTGTTCTCTGTTGGTACCTGAACGTATCGCCTGTATTTGGCGGGATCGGGATCGGATCTGTGCGGCTCCGCCTCGCCGCCTCCAGCTCGGATATAACTAAGGCTAAAGGTGCAAAGTTTCCACCGCTGCAACACACTCCCAGGCCCAGTGTTGGCTGTCAACCCTGGAGGAAGTCCAACCCAGACGCAGCAAGACGATCTGGACTCCATCTGGGTCGGTTCGCGTCTCACCTGAGCTGCTGGTCCTGGAAGCTTGGAAGCATCATTACACCTGGGTGCTGTTAGTAAAATAGACATATTGAAAATGGTTTGCAGCTGTTTATGTAAAAATGCAGTATTAGAATCTGCAGCGTCAGACAAATCAGATGGAAAATTAATTATTTTAACTCCTGAGTTTTTTACATTTTTTGCTTGCAAAAAACTGCAAAACTGGAAGTTTACAAAAGGTTAAAAACCTGCAGAAGAAAAAAGATCTGAATTGAACTGATTATTTTTAAATCATCAGAACTAAAAGATTATGAATCATAAAGCAATAGTACGGAAGAGGATTAGGGCCATTTGGAAAAAAAATAATTCCTTCTTGTTTTTCTGAGAAGTTTGACTTTAATCTCAAAATTCTGACTTTTTTCTCTTATTCTAACTTTTATCTCCTGAGAAACAAGTTGGGTTTTTTTTCAGTTCATTCACGTTAAAATGATTTAAAATCAAGCTTTTTGTTTGTACTCAGATGATTTGCAGTTGAGAATCTGAATTTGGGTCCTGTGAACATTTAGCGCCTTCATCTGCTTCCAGGCGGAATATCTTGGATTACTATATTATTTTTAATCCTGCAGTTTTCAGAGCTTTTCCTGTTTTGCCTCAGCAGCTGTTGGGTTGTAAACCGAGCCGGAGGAAGGAACAGTTCACCTAACGCCCAGCTGAGCAGCTCCAGCTCTGCATCATTAATGCTCATGTATGATTCATGCTGCTCTCAGTAAAACCCACACTTGTACCGGTACATCCGCCCCCTGCGGTGCGGCAGCGGCCTGGCAGCTTCACCTCGCTCCCTTCCTCATGACAGACCCAGCCGAGAAGTTTCCTGCAGGAGAAGCGTCCCAGATGAGCGGAGCCGGCGCCGCCGCGCTCCTCAGCGGGCTGTGGCACTGCGGGTCCGTCCAGAGGAACAGCCGCCTGCTGCCCGGCTCTGGGCCGCCGGGGCTCCGGAGCAGAGCCCCGCTCAGGCTGCCGTCTCTGGCGGCCAAAGCTCCCCGCAGGCGGAGCAGCAAGACCCGCCTCAGGTAAAATCACCTTATTGAATTAAATTAATATTTACTGCTAAATGCATAACAAAGACGACATTATGTAATGTTGAAATACAACATTAAATACTGCTATAAATTAATCTAAAATGTAACAAAGAAATAAGCAGATTGTAAGAAATTGATTTTTAAAGTTTGAAGGAAGTAATTATCAGAGTTGGGAAGTAACTAGTTACATTTACTCCGTTACATTTATTTGAATAAGTAAATTTAAATACAATTAATTCAAGTACACCTTCCTCATCTATATCTAATAAATTATACTAAGTACAGAGTTAAGATTTTTGAATAAATTGGGTAAACCTGACTTAGTTCATCTAAACCATGTTACGTTAATCAGAGTGGGTGTGTGTGTGTGTGTGTGTGTTGGGTGTGTGTGTGTGTGTGTGGGTGGGTGTGTTGGGGGTTGTAGTTTGTAAAACGTTGACGATCTCTTCTTTAAATTATGTGTACAATATTTAAATGTTAATCAACTGAGCTTTTATATTTCTGACACAACATTTGAACAAATCACAGAAATTAAATGGTATTTTCATCATAAATTGATGCAACATTTAATTAGTTTATTGAATTATTTTTCTCCTAAGTTTATTGTTGAGTTTTTAATTATTTCTGAAAGTGCAGAACAGGGTCTAAGGTGATCTGTTTGGATGAATCACCTCCACTCTCCTGCTTGCATCACTTTTCATTTCTAGCAGAAACACCTGTCAGATCCCAAGCTGGCTGAAATTACACTCCGATTGTTTCCTCCCGCCGTGTCCCAGTTTCACGGCTTCATGTCAACCGGTCCCGCTGCCGCCGGACGGGTCAGGTACCGCTGACCCGTAATTCTCAGGGGGGAAACTGATCCGCACCTTTAATTGAGAGAAACCCGAGTGACACTCGAATGCACCACACGGGGGTCAAGTACTGCGGTTAAGCTAGCCGACGTTAGCTGCGCTTAAAGATTAGCTTCGCGCATACACGGTGCATTACGGTAGTAGAGCAGTATTTGGCCTTTCAGGCGAAAATAATAAATGAATGAATGAAAAATGAGACTTAATTGTCAGAAGGGTGTATTTACTGCATACCTATTACTTTTATATATTTATACTACAACCAGAATAAACATTTAATCATTTTTCTATGCGGTTTTAGAGAAAGACCATGTTAAAGTATCGTATATTAGCAAACCTGGACACATTTGTCTCATTTCCAGCAATTTATTTCTCCAAAATAAAAAATAGGAATCCAAGAAGAGTAAAACAGTTATTGTAAAACTTCTTAATAATCAGATGGTCCAAAATATAAAATATGTGTAAATTTTGGTACATTGAAGAAATAAAAAAACTTTTATATTAAGTTGTTCTTTGTAAATTTGAATCAATTTTACTTATTTTAAGTACATGTCCTATGGCCCCTAGGGGCTTCCGTAGTCCAGAGCTGCACAGTGTCCAGGTTCCATTCATCAAAATGTGTTTAGCCTCTTCAGGTTATCAATCTTTATTAAACTCAGAGTGGATTCCATGTTTCCGTGTCTCCAGCCTGAGCGAGCCGTCCCTCCTGTCCCCGGGTCAGGACCTCCAGTTGGACGGATGTTCTGGGTCTCATCTCTCCAGCTGTTTATGGATTCGGCCTCCACCACCTCCATCCTTCAACAAACCCCCCACCCTGCTGCCCTGCAGGAACTGCAACCAGCAGCACAACCAGCAGCTCCAGAGCTGCGGCCGACCGGCCTACATCCACTTCTCCCGGGCCATCCGGCCCTCCGCCCGGCCCGCTCCGGTGAGGCGCCACTCACACAACCCAGATGTGAGCGCGGAGATGCTGCAGGGTGACTTCCGCCGCCGCAACTCCTCTTCCTGCCAGGGAGAGACTCTATTTGTGGTGGGGAAACCATGTTTCCTGGGCTGCGGCCCGCGGCCCGCTGCCGCCACCGGGCCTGCGGGTCGAGCTCAGCTCCACGTCTTCCTGCCCAGCGAGGCCAAACCGGAGGAGGCGGACAGGGAATCTGTGGATGAAGGCTTCATGGATGAACTGGACTGCAGGATTACAGCTCTGAAGCTGCAGCACACCCTCACCAACAACTCCTAGAATAAATTCATTTCTACCTTGATCTGACTAGAGTGCTCCAACCAGTTTGTGGACCTTGACCTCTGACCCTACGAGGAGTCTGACCAGAAGAGTTTTATCATCAGATGTTAGCGCTTAAATGGAGGGATTATTTTATTCTTTATGGTGTAAAAACAATTGGATGAATATTTCTAATAACTGTCAGTGGCGCAAAAAGTGGGTATAAGCTCGATATGCAATGTGGGCGTTGCACCAGAGGGGGCGCCAAACAACAGAGTAAAATTATTTCTATTCTTCATTTTCTGTATTTGACAGCCGTTTATGGTGCGTTATATGACTATGTTGTTATTATCATTAGTATTAGTGTTAATCTTGTTTTTTTTATATATTATTTTAACATTTTAAGAACTTTTTTGTGTGAACCTTTAAATCCATTTTTCTGTTGCACTTTAATTTCCCCTTTGCTTAATAATAAAGGCTGTTTCTATTCTTCTATTGTAAAACATCAGAGAAGTGAACAATATAAGATTTTTGAATTAGATACTCAACTAATATCAGTTGTTTATCATTTACTCTTGTGGTCACATATTTAACTGAACCTTCAAAGTTGTGTGGACAAAGAAAAGCTGAAATAAAAAATATACATCCAAGTTTATACAGTCATACTTTCAGAAAATAAAAACAGAGGAATCAACTGCTGTTTTTAATGTGGGGCAATTTTATTATTGACATTTAACAATATTAAACAATTATTACTGACAGTAATAACACAAATTTTATACTAACACTGATATTTATAATCAGTGTTATAAGAACACTAATTATACAATATTTTAAAAATATGTAACTTATTTTTTTATATATATATAATATTTTATTTAACCAGGTAATGGAGATCCAGATCTGATTTGAGACCTAAGATGCTCCAGTAACACAAAATCCTGGTTACACAAAAGTAAAACAAGTTCAAAACAAATTACAAAGCAGTTTAAAAGCAATAATCAATTAATACGGTCACATTGTTTATTTAATAAAACGCTCAAAATAATTTCAATGAATTACTTTCTAAAAAAGTGAAGTATTTTTATTTCAATGTTTGTTTAATGCATTATCTTTACATGATCATTGTATATGTTATGATTTATTACATAATGTTTTAGTGTACTATCACAGACAGATATTTGTTTTATAATGAGAATGTAATGTAATGATGATAATAATCAAATAGTTAGCATTCTTCAAATAATATCTGAAAAGACAAAACAGTCAAACAGCTAATCATGTTATTACCATAGGTATTAAGCACTAAATGTAAGCATTATTGGTTGCGAAATGTTATATAATTTATTTTTTATCACCATTTAATAAATATCCAGCCTTTGCACCAACCGACCTGTCCTTTTTTAATTCAGAAAACCACTTTTATCTGTGTTAGAGTGCCACTCACAATATGGCGGACAGACACGTTCCCCTACTGAGCTCCGTCTTCCGGGTCGAATGGAACGCAGCATAACGCTTCCTGCCGCTACCAGAAGTACCGTTGATACGGGGTCAGGTTCTGGGTTCAACCGGGTCCAGACTGGGTCCAGACTGGGACCAGTTCGTCTCCACCCAACATGGTTTGCTCCTGTGCTTTCCCGGGCTGCGCTAACAGAGCCAACTCCTGGTCGCCGTTCCGGTTCCACCGCATTCCGCTGGCGGACCTCCACCTCCGGATGTTGTGGCTGTCGGTGCTGGGGATGGACATCAACACGCCGCCAGCCGCGCTGAAGCATCTCCGCGTCTGCAGCGCTCACTTCACGGATGATGATTACATCGGGATAAAGGAGAATAATAAAGGACAGCTGCACCTGAAGGACCAGGCCGTCCCCTCAGCTCAGGTAAGACTCCACCTTTTCACTGGTCAATTTGACTTTTTTCACTTATTATTTTATTAGAAAAGTCATGTGTAATGTACAAAACAATTCAGGGAAGTAAATCTGACAGAACTGTTTTATGAACAGAGCTCATTTTGTAAAAAAAAGAAAGTAAAAACAAACAAAAACAATTTCTCTACATAATGTAGCATAAATAATAAAGCATGATGTCGCTCAGAGCACAAAGCACAGAATTAGACTGAATAGATCTGCCCTAATGGATCAGACACACTGTCACAACACCAGATCTAGGTTTTTCTTTTCCAATATCGGGACAGATAGACTTATGGGATCAGTGCAACTCTGGAACAAGGTAATGCTGGGTTGCAGATGACGTATTACTGACGTCACGCAATGCAGATTTGCCCTCTTACACTTTTTCCTCTCTTTCCTACTTGTTTGAAACTAGTTTTTAATTATGAGGGCCGAAAACTAAACCAAACTCATCTTGTGTTAAAAAGTAATCAACTTTAATCAGGACAATTATGGTTTGGAGCCTGACAAGTCCCTGTTTGATATCTGAAGTCTGGCTGTTATCAGTTATTAACACTACTGAATTGTCATTCACTAGCAGCTGTAAATGTGAGTGAAGCTCAACAAACACGCCTGCGTTCATGCTCTACTGCTCTCCCAGCCTCCTGCAGAGTGCCTGGCAGCCGATACTGACCCAGAGGTGAAAGGTCAAAGTGTTGACGACCCGCCTGCGTCCGTTCAAAAGCAAACTGTTACTCTAAAAACACCAAGGACATCGAAGCCTCCAAAACCTCAGGTCAAGAGTAAAGGTAAATAATTAGAACGGCTACATTTTCAGTTTATTCCGACAGAAGGCGGGTGACCAGATGTTTTTTAATAAATTGTCTTTTCATATTGACTTTTTATTTTGCTGATACGTTTCCAGGAGCCCAGAATGTCCTGTTGATTCCTTGGGATCCCCACCGTGACGCTGGCATAAGTCGCTGGAAGCTTTCAGTTCGAGCTCGGCCGTCGTCAGACCCGGTTCGTTTGGTTTGCTTACAGATTTTGAATTTTGCCAAACTGTTGCACATTTTGTCAGGTTACATCCTCCAACTTTAAATGGAAACTTATTATGCAAAATGAACTTTTTCTTCTGCTTCTAGAAACAGTCCAATCGCCAAAAAAACCCCCACCCAAACACATTCTGCCATTTTCTGGCAACAATTTACTGCATTTTGGTGTCTGGAAAACAAGCCCTTTCAAAAACATCCCGATACGGCTATTACAATCGGCGGGCGCTAACCCTCACCTAGCAACTATGGTGGCCTACAGGAGCAAATGTGGAGCAAACACATGAACGACGCAAACTACAAACAGAAAAAAACATATCCTGAAAACAAAAAAGAATGATGCAATCAGAGCATATAGAAATAGAAACTAAAAGGAAAATATCACCAATAGCAAAAACAATAGAAAATATGAAATGCCCCAAAGAGGAAGTCCTCTAGGGGGTATATATGCTACTGTTTTATAATATTGTAAAAGATACCTTCAATTTTTTTCTGGACACCCCGTCTTTACTGAGAGTCTTGCATCGTGTGATTTAGTGGTCGACTCCCCCTGGTGGCCTGGAGGACTCTTGTTTTGTGGAATGAGTTTGCAGAGTTTACACCTGCTGTTGTTTTTGCTATTTGTGGCATTTTTTCTTTTGCTTCTGTTTTCTGTAGTTGCAGCATTTTTTTCTTTGCACAGTGTTCTGCTGTTTTGCGATGTGCACAAATGTCAAAACTAGCTGCAAACACATGAATGATGGGAACTCTAAAACACACAAATGGACACAAATAATACCATTCCATACCATACCAACTTTATTTATAAAGCACTTCATACACAAGGACCGAGGTGCTTTAACACAATCACAAAATACAACATGATGCAGAATAGACAAGAGAAAAAACACATTACATAATAAATAAATGCAGCAGAAGAACACTAAAAGCACTTAAAATGGAGGATATTTTAAATATACAAAATAAAATGACAACAAAAAACAATAAAAAACCATATGCAACCAAAATCAGAAATAAAAGAGATTATGATGTTGATAATAAAGCATGAGTTTTTCTTCTAAAAGACCAATACACTTTAAATTTCTAAAGAAAAACTAACACTAAAACTGAAAGATATTGTAAATGTTCAGAATAATACAAAACAAAACTGATAAACAGAAGTAAAAACCACACACAACCAAAACCATAAAAAATGGATTATGAAATCTTCATAAACAAAATTGCCCTTCAAAAATAATCACCAGAAAGGAAATTCTGGAGTACATTTTAATTTATTATGAAATTAATTGCTTAATTCCTTATTGCAACAGTGTTATGTGGCAGTAATCAGGCCTGTATGTGGCTACTGATGGATTAACTCAGGTGTGACAAACCACTTATGTTTTAACAGAGTGGAGGCAATCACTTTTTCACCCCTTAGTAATAAACACCTTAATCTAAAAACAGCATTTTGTGTTTAATTGTGTCCTCTCTGACTGAATTTTAAATCAAAAAGGGACAAACTGTTTCACACCGCTGTGGTTCAGACTGACTACCGGCCACCAGGTGGCGGTGATTCTCGTTTAAGTTGTTTTCCAACCTTTACCGTAGAAGGTAAAGAAGAAGAAGTGTTCAGCTGTTTTTCGGCTGTACAATGCCTGGTGGAAAAGACCGGTGTTTTGTTGTTGACTGCTTTGACCAACATGTCTCCATGCACGTCCTCCCAGCCCAGGCAAACAGAACCAAGTGGCTCCGCTTCATCTTTGACGGAAAAGTCCCGTCTCCAGGCGCACTGCCCAAGAAGATTGTAGTTTGCGCGAATCACTTCACCACAGACTGTTTTGAAAACTACCGACAGTACACGGCAGGATTTGCATTAAGGCTCAGACTGAAGAAAGGTTCCGTTCCCACTATTCGCTTCAAATTCGAAGATGACGGAGATGTAAGTACAGCATGACGCGTTGGGAGCGAACATTTAGCACAAGCTAACGCTAACAACAGGCTGACGTGTCTCACAAATTACGTTTTACTTCATGACCATTAATTCAGAAACAGCTTCTGCTCGCCTGTTGGTTGTGAAGGAGGCTCCTTTTCGTCTGTTTCTGGGGTAAAAATGTGCCGATGTGTTGAGCATCTCTTTGCAGTCATTTGCTGGAGTAGGAAGAAGGAGTTGTAAATATTGACTGGGGGGCGTGGCCAGCAACAGCTTATTTGCATAAAAGTGACAGAACATTAAAACAGCTCATTCTGATTGGAGCTAAAAAAGAGAGAGAGAATTCAGGAGGTGAGATCTACCTGAGTGTAAAAATCTAATGAGCATGTTTTATGTAGCTCATAGCAAGATGTGCAACAGGTTCAAATGGCGAGAAGAGCTGCAAACTAAAAAATAAATAAATAAGTGGAAAAGAAAAACGCTTCAATCAGAAAATGAAAGCAACAAATGAAATGCTGCAAAAACAAGCTTAAAACGCTGCAAAACTGCTAAACAAAATAGAAGTCCTCCATACCACTAGGGGGAGTCATACAGACAGACATACCATCTTTACTGAGAGTCTGGCTGCATACGATCTGGTGCTCGACTCCCCCTAGTGGTTTGGAGAACTTCCATTTTGTGGATCAAAAAAGTATTTTAGACTTGCTGTGTTTTTGCTATTTGAAGCATTTTTATGGACTTTTTGTTTGCATTGCTTTACTGTTTGTAGATTTTGGCTACTACTTTCTGTGATTGGAGCATATTTTGTTTGCTGTGCATTTGTACCTGTCAGCCATCGAATCAGACCTATCCTAACCTGCTTAAAAGGAAGCATAACAGACCTCCTTTAGTGTATTTTCTGCAGTAGACCAACACAGAGTAGTGCTTCAAGTTCTGTTTATTCCAGACCAGGGGAATCCAGCACCATTTTCAGAACGTCAACAGCCTTCCTTCTTGTTTTGCCTATTTCTGAACCTCCATAATCTCCAGCCAGTTAGTGTGTGTTTTAATCCCAGTGTGAAGGCAGCCAGTGTGTGTGAAGGCCTCAGAGGTTTGTTAGAGCAGATTAGAGATCCACAGGTGGAATTTATCAAATAAAAAGTTTATTTAAAACACAGTGTGCAGCGTCTCCCTGAACGCAGCAACATGGTGGCAGCATCATGCTGAGGGTCAGGGGAAGATGGATGGAGCTAAATCCAGGATAATCCTTTAGAAGACTGGAGGAAGCTCAGCTTTCAACAGGACAACCAGAGATATTATGGGATGGTTTAGAGAGTAAAAGTAAATTATAAGTTAAAAAGAAAGTTTAAAAATTCCAAATTTTTGTCCTCTCGCTTCACAATCATTCACTAGGTTGTGTTGATCTGGAGTTTGTTGCAATGTGACAAAATGTGTAAAATTTTTATTATTGTCACCATCTATAATAACGGAGGAATCTTTTTAACTAATATGAATTACAATAATATTTAATTTTTAGAGGATATTTTAATATGTCAACTATGACTTCATTGATTCCTATTTGGATTGTTTATCATTTTCTAATCAACAATAAAAATAAACATTTCCCTCGGCCTGTTATTTGTTTAAATAGCGTAATTTGTGAAATATTGTGTATATACATTGAGAATCCTGGATGAAAGAGTTATGTTGTTTTATTGTTTTTATTTTAAAACACGATGACGCTGTCAGATTATCCAACCCCTTAAGTTTCTACATATATAAAAATCAAATATATAAAGTACATAAACTAGAACATACATACTATAAAGTAAAACACATGAAAGTTCATTAGAGGATAATTTAATATCCACAAAACAACTAAAGACACAAATCAGTTACACACGAGAATAAACACTTTGCTTTATTGTTTGTTGTGAGGTTTAAGGTGTCAGTAAAACTGAAGTTATACTGAAGTGTGATAATTAGAAAATGTAATTTTTCTATGCAACATTTGATAATTAACTTTAGGAAATTGTTTGCTTCACTTATTTGTTTTCAGATCCTATTTGCTGACAATGTTTTCAGTTGTTGGCTCTGGTCAAAAATAGCATTAAATCTTCCAAAAAACTGTTCTTTAATATAGATACTTATCTGAAAATGTATTTCTGATTTTAATTTGAGGAGAAACGCATATATAGCCAGGTTTTTGCATATTTATATATTTTATCTGTGTTATTTTGTTTTGATTTTGGAAGGCCTCTAATTATTTTATTAATACATTTATCATGCGTTATGTGAATTCCTCAATTATTAGATCATGTAGCTCAGATTTTACGTTTTTATAAGTAAACTAACATTTCATGAATTCAAAGAATCCTGCAGGAATCACTTTCTTTGCAGAATTATTATTAAATAATAATAATTAAATATTATTTATTAATTAATAAATAATTTATATTTAATTAAAACAATAATACCCTGTTTTCAATCCATTTTTATTGTATATAATTATTGCTTATAACATTGCAATTATTCTATACAGTGGTGTTATGATGTGAAGGTTGTGCACATAATGCACTTAGAAAGCCTGTTGGCCAAAATTTATAGTTATTAAATATGTCTAGTATTTAGAAATATCCTGCTTTTTATTGTCTCAGTGGGGAAATTCAAGTGTAAACACAGCAAAGTGACAAGGAAACAAAGCATGCAGGTTCACACAAAGTTAAACATAAAAGCAGAATAAAGAATAAAACCGTATAGGAAGAACAAAATTACAACATGAAATATTGTGCAGTTATTAAAAATATACTCTGATTCAAAGGGATGTGCTTGTGGATTTGTGCATTTTAAAAAAGCGAAAATAAAAATGGCAACAACAGAAATATTATTGAAAAGAAGGATCTGCAGATCCAAATAAAAAATTATTAGAAAAAAAAACATTTTCAGAGATTATGGGTTGAGGTTTTTTTATAGCTCTGACAGAAAATGAGTTTCCAAATTTTTGTTTCTGAAAAGAAACATTTCAAATATGATAATAAAATACAACATGTGTTCAAACTCACAATTTCCAGAGTTGTTGTGATAGCAAATAAAATAAAATTATGATTATATAATTTTAGTAGCAGGAATAGTTTGGCTCATAGTCAAGTTGTAAGTTTACCAATAATGCAGCTCCCTTGATGTCTTTTATGCAAAAATGTTGCTTTGTTAGTTTGTCTTCAATTTGAACTCTCCAATAAAATTTATTTCTATGTACAACACATTATATATATATATATATATTGGTGGGCGGGGGGGGGGGGGGGTTTACTAAATTTTTTTATTATCTATTAGTTTAATGTGAGCGTGGATAAATCTTTTGTGAATTCGCCATAAATCAAGTGATTCGAGTTTATGATAACCTGCCGTGACGTCACTAACATGCTGATTTTATTTGCTACCGCTTGGGGGCGGTAATGTGTAAGTCCACAGCGTTACCAACCGACAATAAACGCCAAGAAGAATCCAAAAAGGCATTCTGCAAAAAGCCGTGTAGTTGGAATAAATGTGAAGTAGTTTTCCAGATTTCCAACCGACCGGAGGAGAAAAGGCTCCATCTCAAACAGTTTCTGGTGCAAACATGGCGGAAGCCGGAGACGGAGCCGAGCAGCAGGCCAGCTATCAGGTCCAGGTCAGCGGCGCGGTAAGCTACAGTCTGCACGCCGCGTTAGGCTGGAACAAGCTCAATCACAGCGGGCCCAGATACGCCCAGCAGGGGAAGGAGAGAGTCTGAGGGGGCAGAGACGGTTTATGGAGACCGAAGAGCCGAGACACTGGCAGCTAGCCGAACAGGGATAAACAGAGAGACTAGCTTGGCTTAGCAGGCGGTCGGTTAGCCGCAGGTTCTGCTTTCTGTTGAACGGTTTAGATGTTTAGCAAACATGGATGAAACAAAAAATGTGCATTTCAGAGAGTGAAAAACAAAGCAATCATGCTCAAACTGACCCTGCAGCCGCTGCAGCAAGACGCTAAGAAATATCGCGAGATTGCAAAAATGAAAAATAAAAACTCAGGCAAATCAACACGATATAATTTATACGTTTGTTTGTTTTATCTGCTACACAGCCTCTAATGGTTTGTTCATCCACATTACCTTTAGCTCATTGATACTAGCTACGTGGTAAAGTTGTGTTGTAATCAAAGACTGAGACATCGCGAGAGTTGCTTGGCCATTGGGGATTTTTAATTCATGAATGCGATTAGTTGTTACAGAAAACCAGCTATAAAACATTTTATATGCAAAGATGATGTAAATTAATATTTTTTATTACTGAAGTGTTAATATATGAGTGAGTATCAGATAATATTTACTCTTACGTAGACATTTTTGACTAAACATAAATGAATTCTGATTTGAGGCATCAATAAGGGTGAGTATAAATGGCTGAATATTTTGTAGAAATAAGATTCAGCAACACTGAGATACTGTTTAATAGATTCTCAAAGTTTCATAAACTTTAGTAAGAATAATTGTCATGTTGTTGTTAACTAAATAACTTTCTCTATTCAGGCGACGCAGGAAACAGACAGCGACTCCATGGATGCCGTATCAGAACCGGGAACGTCAAAGGACGCCGGAGATCAGAAGTCCGTTGGCGAAGCTTCGCCCGTTGTGTCCGAGCACGAAGAGGACGGCAGCGGTGGTGAGAACGAGACAGCAAGTCAGGAAGCCAAATACGACGAACTTAAAAACGACGAATCTTCTTCAGAGGCCGTTTCTCCTCGCGATGTGCTGAAAATGGTTTACATTGACGAATCCGAGGAAAGCGAAGAAAAACCGGAGGAGACGACGGGGGGAGCAGACATCAGCGAGATGGATGCCACGACTGATCTGAAAAAAGAGGACGAAAAACAGACAAACTATGAAATAGAAGAGGAAGATGAGAACAAGGAGGAGAAACAGGAGAAAAGGAAAGAGGAGGAAGAGGAGGAACAGGAGAAAGATGAAGAGGAGGAGCAGAAGAACAGGATGGAGGAAGAGAGCAGGATGGAGGCGGAGGAAGAGGACAGCAGGACATCAGAGGAGAAATCGTCGTTTGCTGCTAAGCTGAACGCGTCTGCAGCCGACGACCTTGACGAAATGATGGACATCGGGACGGTGGACCAGATGGAGCAGGAAGCTCTGATGAAGGAGGAGGATGAGGAGCAGAACCGCTCACCTACAAACACAAACACAGGTAGTATGCAGCGTAGTTTTTCCATTCAATTTTGATATGGCCAAAAAAAACCAAAAAACTCATTCATGCATCAAAACTTTATCAAAAAATGGGATTTTTTTTAGAAATTGCTGTTTCCATTAAGAAAACGTATTTTCGAAATGTCAAATTATGCAATTATGTGGTCAATGGAAAAGCAATCAATAACATTAAACATCGTAATAGACATGTTATCAATATCAGTTGAAAATGCGTCTAATAAAATGTGCAACAATTTCACAGAACTCTGATCCAGAACCACACAGCATTCTGGGAGATGTAGGCAGAGGAAATAACCACTCAACATCTTGTGCGGCTGGCTAAGCTGGGATGGTGCCATCAACTAACTTTCTCTCTTTGGTTACCTAGCAACAACCTGCTGATCAACAAGCAGTTTCAAGTTCCCTCAACTTTGGTTACCTAGCAACAACCTGCTGAGCTACTTGCACAGCAGCAGTTTCAGATTTTACCGCTGTGCGTCATAACTGCTTAAAAATAAAAGACAGCGTGTAGTAAAAGGAGAAAATGAGATAAACGTCTCTGGAGGAACTTGAGGGTAAAACTGGAAAAGCTGCATCTCGATTGGGCAGTAATTCAGATATTTAAAACAAAAACTAGTCCAAAATTATTGATATCGACTGATATGAAACGTCTATATGGTGAGATGTTTTTCAGCTGTATCGTCTGGCCCTAAACACGCCTGAGAAAACAACCTGGATGTAAATGGTCAACATGCAGAGCAACAATGATGAGACTGAATGAGCAGCATGAAGGCGTAAAAGCTTTGATCCGTTTTCCTAACCGGTTCGGTCCGGTCCAGTTCGGTCCGGTCGGGGAGGCGGGAATGCATAATCGACCAAAAAAGCGAACTCCGCTCCGCCTACAATTCTTGGTCTCGGTTTGGTTGAAGTGAACTCTGGTTCGGTTTGAATGCACATGGAATGCCAAGCAGACCAGAGACCGCTCCAAAAGCAAGAAGTGGACTACAGCGCAGGGCATTCTGGGTAAATACAACCAAAACAAATGTGTTAGCGTAGTTCTAGCAGGAGAGACAGCTTATGGTCTTTATCCTCCAACCGCTAAAATCTGATGTCTCCATTGTTGTTTCTATTTGATGAGGAAGGAAGTTGTACTCGGTGTCTTCTTCAGAGGTTTTAATGTTTCCTTCAGTGTGTCTTCGGACAGCGCCTCCGCAGGCGAGGAGGAGAACAGGTTGCTCAAATGGGTTGGTTGGTTTGACATAAAATGGAACAAATGTTGCAGTTTTGGTCCCAAACCTACTGGATTACCCAGTGAGAAAACCTGACAGCCATCGATGTAATGGGACAGTTTTTCTTTAGAAAATCTGGCTTTACATTTATTTGTGTAAGTGTGTTTTCAGACCTGATGGTTTGTTAGACTCTGTTTGATTTGGGACCAAAACTGCAACATTTGTTACACTTTTCATGTTTGCAGCGGCAGATTAATCACTTTTTATTTCCCCTCGTAGTTTCCACCCTAGAAGATGGAAACTCTGCTGAGGAAGAGGAGGAGGGAGCCGACGTGAAACCGTCTGCTTCAGATTTGATGCAGTCGAGCTCGTCTCCGTCTCCGTCAGCAGGAAGCACAGGTAGACGAGCCGACAGCAGCAAGCAGCTCCGTGAGGAACGGATCTGATTTAACAGAAACATAACGGCTCAGTATTTATCTTTGGGTCTGGAACAATAATCCAGCTTTAAAAATAAAAAAACCTTTTTCCAAAAATTAGATCTTCAAACACCAAAAATTAATCAATAAGTTAGTTTGATCTCTTAAAATTTTATTTTAAAATTTCTTTGGTACTTGACCCGTTTTTCTCCTCCTGTCTGCAGGCAGAGACAGCTCCTCTCCTGCTGCCGTGGTAAACGGGATGAAAGTGGTGAAGTTGTCCTTTCCCAGATCAGACTCTGTAAGTCGCTTATCGGTTAAAAATATTTTTTTTCAAAGCTAAAACTTTCTTCCTTCTGGTCGTCGTCGAAGTGTGAGTGTTTTTTTTTTTCCTGAAGCAGGAGGGGCAGACAGAGACCGAAGACAGGAAGTCGTCTCCTTCGCCGCCTCTGGCCAAAGTGAAGGACGAGCCGGTGGACGAGGAATACGAACAGGCGCTGATTTCCTCCACGTCTACAGCCAGCATCAAGGACGAACCGGCCAAGGTGAGTTCACACACAGCATGGTGGTTCATCAAAACAAAACTAAATTAACTAATTAAACCAGACCACAATCAGACTTCTGTGTAAACGGTTTGCGACCTGCATGCGCAGAAGAAAGTAGCCGTCACCCAGCAGCGCTCTGTTTATGGCCGTAAAGATGGCCGCCATGATGGATGGATTTTAAAGTTATTCAGTAACGAGCTGAAACTCTCCAGATCAGAAGCAGATGAAGGAAGCTGATATAAAGTCTGTGGAGTCGCCAAACTTTATATCAAAAACAAGTCTTATTTTTTTAGAATTGGCATTTCAAACCCTCTCCAGGCAGATGTTGCAGATTTGCAACAGCTAAATGCTACTTAGCTAATTACTCCACATCCATATTTTAAGAGCTTTTGTTACTCAGAAGTACAACAGAAGGACTTAGTTATGCATTTGCAACAAACAGTTTCCCTCCAGCTCACCAGATGGCACTGCTGACTCACTTTCAACATGGCTGAGTCCTTGGTGTCACTGAAACAGATTTTCTAAGCATCAATTTCATGTAAGTATCACTACCAATTTCCATTATTTTGAAATCAATACTACATAAGATGAATCATGAATGTGTATAGAT